>PVJC01008727.1:0-47787 GCA_004026665.1 Murina feae | reverse complement strand
GTATCTGTACTTTTAAATATGTATGTGTACATCTGTGTATACATGCGTGTAATATGTCTGTATTTCTAACTTTCTATTTTTTTCTTTCTTTCTTTTTCTTCATGGGGAGGAGGGAGAGGAGAGAAGGGAGAGATATGGGGAGAAAAGGAAGGGGAAGGGGAAAGCAGAGGGGAGAGGAAGGAGAGGAAGATGAAGGAAAAGGAGGGAGGGGAGGGGAGGGGAGGGGAGGGGAGGGGAGGGGACAACCTAACTTTCTATTTTTAATGAACACAGTCTTCAACACTTTTTCTTCTTCTGTAATTGGTGTGATGGACGCACTAGAGGAAACGAATAGCTTAGCTTAGTGCCATAGAATTTATTAATTTAAACTTCATTTCAGTCTTAACAGTCTTTTTTATGGAGCTTCTTCAAAGTCTAGTCTAAATGTTTGCTCCTGTCACCAGCTCACATCTTCCTTCCTCTTTCTGTGAACTTTCTCCACTTCAGGAAATATGCAATCCCATCATCTAAGCCCATGTTCGTATTCTTAAATGTTGTAACACAGCTTTCTACTCATAATTCAGTGTGTGCGGGGCAGGGGGTAGGGGGGCTCAGGAAAATGATCTTCAGAGGGTCATTGAAGGTCACATCAATATCAAATGCAGGTTTGGCTCTCGGGATCACAGTTGAGCCCAGACTTGTATCTTTGCGCACAGTCTGTATTTTTCCTTTTTCTACACATTCTAGTCTCCATGTCACACCTCTCAGCACATCTCAGTTCCTCACCACTTTCACCTGAGAGATCGCAGCAGCCTCCACCTGGGTCTTCCTAGGCCCTTGAGAGATCTATCTGTTCCTCTCCAAGCGTATTTCCTGGTGCTGGTGACTTTCCACTGCGGCCTTTAGTTTAAAGACCAGTTTATCCTAAGATTTTAGGCTTGTTATGCTTTTCTCTTTCACTCTTCTGAAATGGCCCGTGTATTTATGGATCATGGTGACACCATGCAATCAGATGATTTGTGAGTTGTTACCCACTAAGACATTTGTTATAGTTTGAAGAGTGGATCATGAAACAAAAAAATTAGTCTTTTCTGAAATTATATTGAATTTTTATAAGAAAAATGTTCTCCAGAAGTTGCCCTACTTATTCTCTCATTCTTGCCATGCATTTCAGAGTATTTGTAAACTTGGAAAAAGAACAAAATATAAACACACACACAAAACCTAAGGTAAGCAGAATGAATTCGCTGACCTCTCCAGAGCGTTAGTAAACACTGTCTCCTCCTGTGTGGGATTTTCACACGTTTCTTGAAGGAAATTATAGAACTTCAAAACATTTTGAAGATTCTCCTTACCTTGTAGTTTTTTTGGTTTTCTTTTAATTTGATTGACTCTACTTTAAACATTACAAAGCCTGAAATACTACTACTACTTAGCATTATCAGAAAAAGTTATCGTAATTGAGAATTTTAAAAGAAAGCATTTTGATGAGTCCTTTTCAACACTGCTGTGCAGAAATTTGAAATCGATTTTTGCATATTGGTTGATATTTCAGAGGATTATTACATAATTTCATGAATGTAAATATTAAGCTTCAGTTAAATATGTCAGTTTAATTTGCCTCTAGTGTTGTGACATAGGACTGAAAAATAACATTTGGGATAGCAAATAAGATAATGTGAAAGTATTCTGATGATACAACAGATCGATCACTAATAGCATTTATATATAATTGATACATAAAATGCTAATTAGTACTTATTCACAAGTCACTATTTGAAGTGTTTTATATGAATTCACTACTTACTCTTTCCTATAACCCTATAGAGTAGATACTGTGACTCAGTTTCACAGGTAAGGAGAGAAGGGCTAAATGAGATTTTGGATTTCCCAAGGCTCCCTGTAAATGAAATGCTGGGATTCCAAGCAGACTGTCTGCCTCTGTGTCCATAAACTTGACCACAAAGTTGCAACTAATTATTTTTAACCTAATCTAATAGTCCATGAAGAACCCCTTTAAATAATGCTCTCATTTGCTTAAAGTGACTTTGAAAATTAAAAATGGCTTGACACTCATTCACATGTCTCTTATGACATTAAACAGTGATATGGTATAATATAGTACTAAAGTAGAACATATCTACATTTTACTAACAAACTAAGTATTTATATTTGTAACTTTCAAAATAAAATTTAGGTAAAATAAGGAATTTCACGAAGTTACAAACATGTATTTATTATTTGACTTCTAAGCTTTTATATTTATGCTTGTTTGTGCTGCGTCTGTACAGAATATACAGTACATATATAACATGTAAGCTATAACATATATAATAAACTATATATATACTACATAAGCTATATATCAATGTGCAGTATGCTATGTAATAATATATATGGAGGTATTGCTCTCATAATAACCTTAAGAGGTTATTCTTAAGAATTAATTCCTAAGAATAGTATTTGTTATTGAAAATAAAATATGAACAACTAATTTTTAAAATTTACACCATAAATCTGTAAAACAAATTAAAATCAGATAAAGCCCGTAGTTAATAGTAATACACTCATATTAATTTCTAGTTTTGTCCAATGTACCATGATTATGGAAGTTATTATTATTAAATAAAACTTGCAAAGAGTACGTAGGTACTCTGCATACTAACTACATCTTTTCTGTAAATATAAAATTATTCCAAAACAAAAATAATTTAAAGGAAACATAACATGAATACTAAATAGTGAGTCTTTCTATGGTTGGGGGAATAAAAGATATAAATAATGGTACAACAGGTATATTAACAAACTTTTTACTCATTTTCTATGAATAATATTATATATTGTAAAAATTGAATTTAAAAAAATTAATAAGTTACGAATTTACGCACCACCCAAAGTGAATTAGATAAGCGTGTCCAAAATTTTACTTACATCTTTGTATGTTGTTGTTATAAGGTATAAGATTTCCTAGGGAGAGAATAGCTGAACTACATTAAATGGTGGGACAATTTCACTTTGAAAATAAAATTAATTTCTGTACTGTGTCTCCATTGGGAAGGAAGAGTTTTAGAAAACTCCATGTATGTCATGGCAAAGCTTTGGTGGACATAATGTCTGAATTTTGTGGGTATATTTTTACAGCCGAACATTAGGGCAATTTTCCTGGGTTACACCCCCAACCCGCCTCCCTCACCCCGTCACAGGATGGCTGCCTTTGGCATCATGCTGGAAGAGAGGCCGATGGTGGGCTAGCAGGGGTGGGGTACGTCGGGCCTGAGGGCCGTGTGAGGCCCGAGAAACGGTTAGGCCCAGCCCTGCCGAGGCATTAGGGGTGAGCTGAGTAAATGTGTGACTGAGCAGAGCGGCTGGGTTTAAGCTGGTAGGTTTGTATGGCCCTGGAAGGATGTTGTAAATATCCTAGTGGCCCTTGGCAGGAAAAAGGTTCCCGCCCTCGGGAATGACTGAACGAGGCCCCCGGGAGGTTCTGTGTGCCACTGTTTGGGGGTGGGAGGCTGCTTAGTCCAGTTGGTGTCCTGCTCGTCCCCCTCCAGGATCCCGCTAGCTGCCTGACTCCACATCCTGTGGCCCCATTGGAGGTGTGAGCCCTTCTCCTCTCAGCCGGGGTGCTCCCCCGTCCAGGGTCACCTCACCCCTGGCACCTGGCACATTTGTGCTGTAAAATTAGCTCGCATTTAAATTATCTTGCCTTCTGGTTCTGTAAGTAAAACTGTGTTTTTATTTGTGTGAACATCAAAGCAGTCAGTAAGCTTTAGAGGACCAAATGGTGTTTTGCATTTTGAGTTCTTCCTGGAAATACGGTTCAGAGAAGTTAAATTAGCTTCCCTGCTTCAGCGCATTTCACTAACGGTATGTTGGAAAGTCAGGAGATAAAGCTGGTCTGTGATTTCTATAGAAATTTCGCCATAAAAGGGGCATAAAGCCATTATGCACAGAGCCCAGCGCAGTGGGGATATTTTCAGTCTGTCTACTTTGCATTTTAAAAATGTTGTAAGGCTTTATGATAAAAAATTGCTTTTCCCTAGTTTTGTTGTCTCTTTCTTTGAATGTTAGGGAACATTTGTAAATCAAATTGTGCTCAGCCAGACAATGCTTAACCTAGAAGCTTAAGGCTTTAATAAAGGGTGGTGTTTAGGTACTTGCATACGTTAGCTTGATGTGCAGAAAGTGAGTAAAATAGCATGGCAAGTGTTCAAGGCAATACTAGGAATGCAGTTTGCTACTAAATATATTCAGGTACATATTTTTATTTTTTAAATATATTATTGATCTCAGAGAGGAAGGGAGAGGGAAAGAGAGAGAGAGAAACCTCAATGATGAGAAAGAATAGTTGACTGGCTGCCTCCTGCATGCCCCACACGGGGGATGGAGCCTGCAGCCCAGACCTGTGCCCTGACCTTTTGGTTCATAGGTCGACGCTCAACCCCTGAGCTATGCTGGCCGGGCTTCAGGTACATGTTTGTAAATATAATGGAAAAGTCCATCACCAATGGTTTGAATCCTTTATGTGCTCATCACTGTGCCAGAGGCTTAGAAGACAAGAAGGAAATGATCAAAAAACAAAAAACAGAAACAGCTCTGGACTCTCCGTGCGTCACCAGAAATGAATGTGCACAAGACTCGCGTCTGACGGCTCGAGCGTGTCAGGTCATGTCCATTCACCAGGACATGGATGGTCTGGGGCTATTCTGTGTGGATCCAACGTGCTCCTGGCGCTAAGGCACAAGTAGAGGATGGAGGTCTTTCTATTCCATTCTCCTTTCCCATTCTCTCTCTCTCTTTTTCTTTCTCTCTCCTCTCTATTTCCCTTAATTTTTAAATTTATTTGAGAGGGAGGGAGGGGAGAGGGAGGGCGAGAAAGAGAGAGAGAGACTTGTTATTCCACTTACTTACGCATTCATTGGTTGCTTGTCTGTGCTCGGACTAGGGATCGAACCCACAGCCATGGAGTGTGGGATGATGCTCTAGCCACCTGAGCTGCCCAGTCTTCCTGCTTTGTCCCACCCACAGCCTGTCTCAAGGCGGCCTCTCTGCCTGGATAGCAGGGTGTAATGGGATTTTGCTCAGGGTCTCCACTGACTCAGCACATTTTTGTTGAGACCCAGTTATTCCTCGAGAATTGTTCCCAGTGCTAGGAATACAACATGGGAAAAGCATACAAATAAGGATATCTTATAAGTCACACAACTTACATGTAAAGTCAGGGAACAGGGTCTGATATTTTTATTTCTGGCTTGTATTTCAGAGGGTAGAATTTACTCCTGACAAGTTGACAGAATTTTATTTTTTAAGAACAATTAATGTATCCAGTCATTTGTCAGCTTATGCTTTCACTTTTGACTTAGACATGACTACTTTAAAGACGTAACTATTTAAACACAGAAATAGGAGAATTAAAAATGATTGCTCCTAAAGCTGTAATTTCATCAGACCTATTTCAGCTAAGATGTCAGTTAAGACAACGGGTTTGAAGGCAGAAATATCATATACAATTTTTGAGAAATTTGAAAATGTCTAAGATTTTCTGAAATGCTTTTTTTTTTTTTTTACTTTATTTTTATTGTTGACACTATCGCAGATGCCCCCATCACTCCCCTCTGTCCCCCTCCCTCCGGCCGCCACTCTCCCTCCCTCTGGCGGTCTGTGAGCAGTTGTCTTTGGCTAATCCCTTCACCTTCTTTTATTCGGTCCTCTCACCCCCTTTACTCTGCTTCGTGTCTCCTTTCTGTCTTCTCTCTCCGTGCCTCTGGTTCTATTTTGTTCATCCGTTTATTTTGTCCATTACATTCCACATGTAAGTGAGATCTTTCGGTGTTTGTCTTCCTCTGATGGGCATATTTCACTTATCATCATAATCTCCAGGCCCTTGAATAATAAATACTCCATGTGGTTGATATGAGAAGTAGGATGTAGGATGTACCAAGAAGTCAGAGTCCAGGGTTTCAATCCACGGGAATGAAGGCCAACGCGAGTAAAACTTCTTGATGATCACAATAAAAAATGCTTGAGGAGGTATAGTTGACAAATTACTTCCCATAACTTAATGTCATTAGAAAGCAGAAAATGTAGCAAAATGAAGAACTCAAACAGATTTAAAAGTTAGTAAAGTTTCGTTTTATGTTTATGTTAATTTTTATTTCAAAAATATAGCTGTTATATAACTACCCCAAAATAGTATATCCAATAACAATTTAATCTATAAACATAAACCTATTGTTTATAACCAAAGTAGAAGTTAACAATGTATAGAGTAGGTAAATTGTAAAATAACATACAACTACGTTAAACAACTTTCAAGTGGAGTATAAAAATAAAGGCAAATTCCTAATGCATGCTTACATTTATACTTCCTTGCTTAAAGCTTATGCTTATTGTTTAAGCCTGCTGTGCTATTAACGAGTGAAAATAGGAAAAACACAAAGTTTACCACCTTGAGCCCATAGCTCCTCAAGTGTTCTGTTCATCCGCTTTCATGGAAAACGCATCTTCTCTAAATATCAGGCCTACGACTTTCTGCTCTCTCCCTCTTGCCAGTCTTTCTTAAACCAGTCTTCCCAGCCAAACTGGCCCCTTATTAAGACCCATAATCACCTTTCCTAAATATCTCATATTTCCTAAATATCTAATCACTTTTCTCCTCTCAGGTCTTTTGCCCTCATAGCGTCAGTCTCTGGCTCACGGCTGTCCCCCTGTGAAAGAGGGACTTGTTTTTCACTGCTCCGCGTCTTCATCCTTGAAACGCATCACCAGCGCCCAATTATTTTTTAAATGGCTCAAGTCACTGAATCCATGGCTTAAAGCCCAATTAAATACAGAAGATTTTTGTTAAAAATAAAAACAATGTTTGAATAAATGAAAACATAAAAGCCACGTCATTTTCTTGTTCATCTTTTAGATCTACCCGCTACATGTATCCTCGCTAAAATAGTCATTAACCCGTCTTTTGTCGAGGTTATGTGAGCGCGTGCTTGGAAGGCTCATAACAACAGCCAAAAAAGTTCATGGAAATTGGTGATTCGAATCAAAGACTCATAAAACTAACCAAAGGAAAGTTTAGTATTTTGCATTTTTTAAAAAATATATTGATATTTTTACAGAGAGGAAGGGAGAAGGACAGAGAGTTAGAAACATCGATGAGAGAGAAACCTCAATCAGCTGCCTCCTGCACACCCTCTACTGGAGATGTGCCCGCAGCCAAGGCACATGCCCTTGACCAGAATCGAACCTGGGACCTTTCAGTCCGCAGGCTGATGCTCTATCCACTGAGCCAAACCTGTTAGGGCAGTATTTTGCATTTTGTTGCTCATTTTCCCATTGTGAACCTACAACTTTATTTTCTTGAGCCATTAACCATCAGACATGCTCTTAGGAGAAATTAGGACTTGATTTTGTGTTCAAACTGGACGTCAGCAACTGGCCAGCGAGTGGGCCGCTCACGGGCTGGGACAGCGAGCGCAGCGCCTGGTGAGGGCAGGTGCGTGGCCTGGCCGTGTGAGCGTGTGCAGGGCCCCGCTTCCCTGAGGAAGGCCCCCACGCACAGCTCACGCAGCCACAGCTCCGTGCCCTCAGACATGCCACTTCTATAAACAGGTCCGTGCAGCGTAACAGCCCCGGACGATGCAGCGTTGCCTTCACACCGAATCTTCCTCTGGACATTTGTCAATGGCAGATAAGACAGTTGAAATTAAAATCAAGGCCATAAGTTATGAAAAAAATAATGTGTGTGTAATTAGGCTGTTTCAAATCTCTGAATTGTATCATTCACATAATTTATGATAGTCACTTTTAATCAAACTGTTCTAAGGATATTTCAAAGCTTAGAATAAATTGGTAAAGTTTTTATTTAGGAAAAATAAAACTATCAAAAAAGATATGATCTTTCCCTGGCGGGTGTTGCTCAGTGGATAGAGCTTCAGCCTTCGGACTGAAGGGTTCCAGGTTCGATTCTAGTCAGTGGCTCAGTCCCCAGTAGGGGGCATGAAGGAGGCAGCTGAGCCATGATTTTCTCACATCATTGATGTTTCTTTCTCCCTCTCCCTTCCTCTCTGAAATCAACAAAAATATATATTTTAGAAAATATTATTTTGCCTTAAAATTAATTGTGTGGTGAAAGTTAGTGGTTTTGAGTCATTTCAGAATTGCCTATGTTACTAGCATATTTGTAACAATGCCATTGCTTCCTGAAAACATTTGCAGAGAATTATGAAATGCTTGGGAATTCGCTGACCGGCTTTCTTAGCTCAGGAGCGTGTGCAGAGCTCTCCTGGTTGAAGAAGATGCAGCGGTCACCTGGCATGTGGTGCTGAGGCCCCTGCTAAAGTCCAAGGCCGAGAGGACGGCCAGTTCTCCTACCAGGACCACAACCCAGGCCCTGACGAGACTAAAGCGTCCCCCACCGACCATAGTGCTGCTCCTTCGTGAACGTACCAGTGTGCAGAGTTATGTATCCATTGCATTTTCCACCGAAGCTTTACTTAGAAAAATCAACATAACACGTTATTTATCTAGAGCTGCACATCGGAATTCTCCATCTAGAAATGAAATGCCAGCACGGTTATAATTTAAAGACCAGTGAGCCATGATTCTATATATATTTATCTGTATATCATATCTATTTACATATATATCTATCACTTATAAAGGATTTGCATGTCTATACTTGCTTATTAGTTTATTGTTAAGTTTGCTTTACTTGAAACCTACGTTGATAAACCAGATAATCCCTTGGTTAATCATTGTTGTTACACTTAAATATCAAGTCATCTTTTGGCGACAAGATGGCCCGAGGTTTTGAATCTTTGTAGGTAATAAATTTAACATCCTGAGGCTTTAATATAGAATCAGCCCATCACTTAGATGGTCATTCTGAGATTCCAGAACTAAACATAAATAAACAACCATACATATAGTTAAAAGGTTCCTAAGATTATTTTTTTATGGCAGAGTTTTTTATTAGGAAACCTATACTAGTAAATATTGATGAGCAGGCTAATCGAAGCTTCCATTTTAAAGTGATTCCTTAACCTTGCATGTGAGTGCTTGGGAACTATTAAATTTATCCAGCAAAATGCATTGCACAGTACACACACACGCACACACAAAATCAAAAGACACATGACCAGGTATTAGCTTACACTAGAGGCCTGGTGCATACATTTGTACTGTGGTGGGTCCCTTGGTCTGGCCTGCACCCTCTCACAACCTGGGACCCCTCGGGGTATGTTGGGCAGGCAGTTTCGGCCCAACCCCCCAGCAGCCCGACATCCCTCGAGGGATGTAGTAGTGCGCAAAGTAGCAGGTGGCCAGGGAGGAGCCCAAGCCCATGCCGGGCGCCACACCACTCCTGCTCATCCCGGCCCTGTTGCACCTGCTGCCACTGCTGCTTGGTTGCACTATCACTGAGGTAGGAGAGGCTGGTGCTGCCACAGTGGCACTTGCCATCTGTGAGCCCGGCATCTGATGTCCTTCAGTCAGCTGAGTGGCGCTCCCACTGTGAGAGTGCACTGACCACTTCAGGGCAGCCTCTGCATTGAGCGTCTGCCCCCTGGTGGTCAGTGCACGCCATAGAAACCAGTTGACTGGTCGTTCAGTTGTTCAGTTGCTTAGCCTTTTATATATAGACTAGAGGCCTGGTGCACGAAATTCATGCATGGAGTGGGAGTGGGGGTTGGGAGTGGTGTCCCTCAGCCCAACCTGCACTTTCCAATCTGGGATCCCTTGAGGGATGCCTGAGCCCTCTCATAATCCAGGACCCCTCGGGGGATGTCAGAGAGCTGGTTTCAGCTCAAACCCTGCAGGCCAGGCCGAGAGACCCCATGGGTGCACAAAACCATGCACCAGGCCTCCAGTGGTAAATAAAAGTGAGAAAAATATAAAATTCATTATATGATGTTACTGCTCCTTTTATTTCTTTTCGTGATTACCTTCATTGACTAGCAAACTGAAAAGAAGTTCTATTTCTGACTTCTGCCTGTAGTTCAATTTACCGTTAACTTTTTCAAATGAGTATATGAATGGGGCCACAATAGCTCATCACAGAGCCCATCTACAAATAGCCATTGAGGTTGAGTTCCAGTAAAAGATTGTCCTTTTTTCCAGACTCTCCTCCTTCTCTCTCTTCTTGTTCTCTGAAGCTCAGAATAAGCATAAACATTTTATTTGCATTGATCACCTGGCCCACATCCCAGCAAGCTTCCCGCCAGCCTCTCTAGCTCATGCTCAGATCTGTAGGGCTGCCTTTTTCCCCAAGTGTGACTTCAAATTTGTGTTCAAAATATTTTTTAAATATATAAGGTGACTTCTATTTTAATGAAAAATAGATACTTCTTTATTCTATTTGTTAAATCTTACGTACCTTCCAAAATAGAATAATCATAGAAATGGAAGATAATGCATTTCCAGGGAATATTTTTGGAAAAGCAGTAGAAATTTTAGGATGCACAGAGTAACCATTATAAAATCAAGTGTACGTTTTGTTATTTTTGTATCCCTCCCTTTTAGGAAGGAAAGAAAATGTATAAAAGCCCTTAAATGCAATGACCATTTCTCTGCCTTCCTATCTCCTTTCTGTTTTCCATCTTCTCCCTCTCTCTCTCTCTCTCTCTCTCTCTCTCTCTCTCTCTCTCTCTCTCTCTCCCCCCCCCCCCCCGCCCCCCGTGATTTTTGGGATTATCCCTGACTTGGAGACTTCCTTCTGGATCAGCTCTAGTTTTTCCTGTAAGTCCATAAGCTCATGCTTAAAAGTGTTAGCATCTCCTTCACTCTGTACTCGCCCTCAGCACCTTGGCAGCAGCATGCCTAGGCTCTGAGGGCCATTCATTTCCCCACGAATGGCATCGCCACTGCGCCTCCCCCGTGTGGGCTCCAAGCTGCCGCGTTGGGGTTGCAGCGAGTGGTTCCCGAGTTTCTGAAACAGGCTTCCCCTCAGCAATGCTGGATTGCCCCAAGGTGTCATTTTCAGCCTTCCTGGTGTGGCTTGGAGGTTGAGCATTGACCTATGAACCAGGAGGTCAGGGTTCCATTCCCAGTCAGGGCACATGCCTGGGTTGTGGGCTCGATCCCCAGTAGGGGGTGTGCAGGAGGCAGCCGATGAGTGATTCTCTCTCATCATTGATGCTTCCTCTCTCTCCCTCTCCCTTCCTCCCTGACATCTGTATATAAAAGAAGTCATTTTAAAACAATCACCTCTTTTAGGTGGAATAAAGTTTTGACTATTTCACAGTATTGCCAGAACTGGAGCATAATTTTTCCAGTTCTTTTTCTAAGTGTTGCTTTCTAGTGACATTTTTATCATAAAATCATCCATTTTGGTTATGAGAAACGCATGATTACAAAGGTTCGCTAAGACACACACGTGACAGTGTGCTCATTAGAAAGCACTGCTTCACCCTCACGATGGCTCAGTGCACTGGGTGAGGTGAGCTGAATTGTCTTCTGAGCATCGGCAGCCATCTTCATCCGATGCCTACGATGGCAATTCTGGGAGAATACTACCTTTCAAGCTTATTTCTAGCAGCAGGACATTTTTGCTGCATGAGATGTTAAGTAGGTGGATAGGTATAGATTGATAGATGATATAGATAGTTGGTAGAGATAGATAGATAGAAGTTATAGATAGATAAATGATAGGTAGATAGAAAAATAGGTGATTGTATGGATGGGTGGATGTATTGATAGATGATAGAAAAATAGGTGATTATATGGATGGTTGCATAGATACGTAGACAGATGATAGTTTGATAAGTCTGACATTTCTAGAAAGACATGTTCTATATTCTGTCATACATGCGTAATATAAATGTGGAGTAATCGCATTAAAGATCTGCTTGCAGACACTTCCTTCTCCTTGTAATCTCAGAAAAGCTCCTTTCCTTTAAAAACATCTAAGGCTGTGGGAACGGCTTTACTCTCAGCCACGGAAAGCCTGCAGGGGCATCTGATTTCCCACGTGGCAGCAGGTGTTGGGTGCTAAGTGTGGACTCACACACTCTAGAGTGAGACTGTCCCCGTGCTCCACGGTCGCCGTTGGTGTGCATAGAGTGCATTTTGTGTGAACTTGGCCTTCCCGAGGGAAGCGTCGTCAGTACATTTTTTCCCTCTGGAATGATTGCAGTTTACTTCTGGTTTCTTCACGCTCCGTGTGAAAGAAAGAGCTGCTTAATGAGGACCCACATCAGGCCTGTTTGCCTTTCGAAACAACAATGTAATAAGTTCTGAGGAAGCGGAGCCTGCACACTCCATGGGGGTCGGGGGAGGGGGTGAACCTGACCGTGTGCTGAGTGGAGCAAAGTCTACCGAGCGGGTCCCTGAGAATGGGCTCCGCTGCCCGTCGGTCATCCTGACCCTCCTCTCCCTCCCTCCCTTTGTGATGGCTGCTCCCTGTGTCCACGTCGGTTCTCCTGTGAAGATGCTGCTGCTCATAGAAACCCATGCGTCCTCGGCCGCTGCCGTTTTTATCTGTAAATAAGACTCGGTGCCTTCGCTCACGCTGCCGTGACAAACACCGTGGACTGCGTGGCTTAACAGTTCGTTTTTCACAGCTGAGTCCAAGGTCAGGTGCCAGCAGGGCCCGGGGCCCGTGGGGGCCCTCTTCCTGGCCCCACCTCGCTGCCCCTCGGGTGGTGAGAGGGTCTGGTGTCTCCTGTTTTCACAGACATCAGTCCCATCGCAAGCAGGGCCCATTGTCCTGACCTGCTCTCACCAGTCACCTCCCCAAGGCCTTGCCTCCAGACACCAGCACATTGGGGATCAGAGCAGCAGCTATGAATTTGGGGGGACAACCATACAGTCCACAGCACCCCCACACACCAGCGAGCGACCCCGAGGCTCCTTCTCTTCCCTTTCCCCGTTTACTTGTCTGAGTTTACCAGGAACACCATTCCTGAACGAGTACTGCGCCACAAAGTATTCATATACCAATCTGCATAATTTAATAGTAATTTATTTTAAAAATCAAAAGAGCTTTTCAAGACTGAACGCTCATTATTTTAAGTGCGCCCAAGTGCAATTCATGTAACTAAGTACTATTCCAACAGCCCCCACATGTGGATAGCGTCGTGTGTCCCTGATAAGAACACTTCTCATCTGTTAGAACCGCATTTGTCATTGTCATCATTGGATCTCATGATGTCATTGTGGAGGAGAAAAGTGTATTAATATTTTATGAAATATCAAGTGAAGAAAGCCTACTCTTTTACTAAGTTCTCTGTGGACCTTTCAAAGGTCAGACCACATGGAAGCTATTAATCTTAAATATGTAAGTTTAATGTAAACCTGTGTGAACTTGACAACAAAAAGAAAGGTAGTGAAAGACACAGGTCAGCGTGCACAGATAGGTTCACACATGTCTGCGTAGTGGCTGTCCCTCGGACTTTTCTTGTGTTCTGTTGCCTGACAGTTTGGGCTGTGCTGGTGAGGTGTCCATAGGCTTCCCCTTACGTTTTCTCTGTGCTTAGACGGGGCTTATGGGTTTAGGGAAGAAATTCCTCCGAGCTCACGTGATGTTTCATCACCTCAAGGCCACATGCTTCATTACAGCTTTTCTCTGTCGGTGTTTCTTTGGTCAAGGGACTGAGGTGGTGATGTTCAGGTTTTCTCACCTCCTGCCCTTCTACATGGTCTTCTTTGAAGGAAAAAAAAAAGCTACTAGGCACAGCCTATACTTAAAAGACGGAGGAGGGGTGGGGGTTATGCTCTGCCCCCTGGCGGGCGGAATGTCTGCCTAAAAGATGCTAATTGTTCTGCGCAGGAGATTGGCCTCTTCTCCCCACTCACTCATCGAATCGCTTACAGCAGCATAAGCTCGTTAATACTTGGTGCTTTGGGTAAGAATCAGTCTTCCGTTCTTTCTCTGTGTTGCTCATATTAATGTACTGTGACCATCAGGCGCCCTTCCTGTTGGTTGCTGTGTCTGTGACGTGCTCCTCAGTCACTGTGGGGGCCTCGTTGGCCTTGTGAGCACTTGCTCACTTCCTCTCCTACAACATGCTCCAGCTCTGCTTAGCCTTCTAGGCAGATGGGTATTGCTGTGGGTTGTCATCGCTTCCTGGCCTTCTCAGAGGACACAGCAAGGGAATGTGCATGTCTGTGCGCGCGTGTGTGTGTGCACACGTGCACTAACTTGTAGATATACACACATCTATACGTGTTTCTGTAAGTAGCCACCCATCCATCTGTGGACTTAGCTGCGCTTCGCTTATGCTGCTATCTCTAACCCTGAGCCATTCCTCATGGCTGTTCAGGCCTCTCCCATCAGCGGGAAACTTGACTCCCATCCTTGATGTGTTTATTTGCTCGTTCAACTCCAATATGTCAGCATAGTTGGATCCGAGGAGCTAGCCCATCGCCCAGGAGGAAACAGCTTGATTGCGTAGATACAGTATGTGTGCCATGGCTTTTGCTTTTAGTCTTGAAGATTGAGCTCCATTAAAAAGTTACCTGGTACCTGCTCCCTGCCCCTCACCCCGTCAGGGAGGTGGTTTCAGTCCACGTTACCGTTTGGTTGTTCTCTTTCTTACACTTGATGTCCCCGACTGCGATTCTCTCAGCCTCCCATTAGATGTTTTGTGCCCACATGGAAACCCACTCTTGGTGCTGTGCAGTTCTATTGATTTAGATAAATACATATTGCCATGTCTCCACAGTTACACTATTGTGCAAAACGATTTTACTGTTCTCAAGACCTTTCTCGGTTTCGTGTATTAAACCTTCACCCCTTACTCTGAGCACCTGGAAGCCACTGATTGTTCCCTGTCCCTATAGCGTTGCCATTTCCAAAATGTCATTTAATTGTAATCAAATGGTAAGGACTTTCTTAAAAAGACATTTTTTTCTGTTTCAGCAAAGTGTACTTAAGGTCCCACTATGATATCTGATGGCTTGATAGCTCATTGACTTTTATTACAGAATTCTATTCCATTGTGCAGCTGTACCACATTTTTAATCCACTCCCCTCTCGAAGGACTCTTGTTTGCTGCAGGTTGCAGCTATTATTTATAAAGTTTCTATAAGCATTCAAGTGCAGGGCTTTAGTTGACATACGTTTTTAAATCAATTGGGTAAATATCTAGGAGTATGATGTCCCTATCATAATCCTAAGGTAATGGATGGATTTGTTTAAGGTCATTGTTACCAAACTGAGTTCCAGAGTTTCTGTTCCATTTTATGTTTCTACCTGCAAGAGATCTGAGCACCTCTTTCTCTGCACTCTTCCAGCACTTGGCATTGTCTGCGGTTAGGATTTGAGTCATTCTAATGTGTGGTGGGATTTTAAGATTGTTTTACTTTGTAATTTTTATTGATGGCAGAGAGGAAGAGAGAGGGAGAGAGAGATAGAAATATCAGTGAAGAGAGAGAATCATTGATCGGCTGCCTCCTGCACGCCCCCTATTGGGGATTGAGCCCGCACCCCAGCATGTGCCCTGACCAGGAACTGAACCATGACCTCCTGGTTCATAGGTCGACACTCAGCCCCTGAGCCACACCGGCTGGGCTCTCGCTGATGACTTCTGAAGGCACTTAATAAACAGCACTGGATACCGAGGCAGGTCCTGGGCAGCTCAGGATAAACCAGCAGTGAGTCTCCAGCACTGGCAAGGCTGGGCTGGGGGCCCAGGGCCACTCCCATCCGCCAGTTCCTTCTTCCTAAGCCTATATCTCCAGTGGGATCAATGGAAACATCGCATGAATAGAATTTCAGCATTAGGGTATGTACCAGTTTATTGAAATAATCATGGTTGTGTATTTGATTTGGGTGAGAGCATTTCATCCACATTTTTGAGGGAACAGGTTTTTAAAATGGTTCGACAAGTGCTCCTGATAGATCATCAGTCGGGATGATGAGCAAGCATTTTCTCAAGCAAGATAAGATAAGATAATAGGGCAAAGTGCCAGATGATAGAATATGTTTTTTAATATGTAATATATTAATATGTAATATTTAGCATCTTTATATTTTATGCATATATTGGCCAGCATCTTTTTTTAAAGGAAGTATTTAAAAATAAGTTTATTGTACTAAGGCTGAATTCTAAGATGGACAAAGATGTATTTTTTTCTCCATGAAAAATTACATTTGCCCATAGATGGTTAGTGACTAAAAAGGAAAATAAAAATCAAATACATTAAATCCTTTATTTAAATAAAACAGAAATTACATTTTTATATTCGAATGAAATTCTAGGGACTTATCAGAAGTCATGAAGGAAATGGTGCGTTTACCGTAGTCTCCTCACCCTTATCCGCCATTTTGTTTCCTGCGGTTTCAGTTACTCACCATCACCTGCAGTTCAAAAGAATCAAATGGAAAATTCCAGAAATAAACTGCTTAAGAGTTTATACTTATAAGCTGTTCTGAGCAGCGGGATGAAACCTCTAGCTGCTCTCTCCGTCCTTCCTGGACGTAAATGGTCCCACACCTAGGACCCTGGGCTTCAGTAGACTTTTTGGTAATCAGATTGGGTATAAGATGTGATGAGCCGTGCTGGCCAGGCTGAGTTATTGCTCTTAATTTCTTACTATACCTAATGGATAAATTAAACTTTAACGTGGGTATGTGTAGGAAAGACATAGGGACATAGGGCCATACCTACCTTGCGTGAAAGGGAACTAACTATTGTGTGTGTTTTGCTTTCAGTGATGAAGAATCAGTGTAAGTTGTCTTATAACTCAGTGTTACCTGGGTTTTTTCTAGAAAGTTCCTGTCTAATGTCATATGCTTTACCTTGAATATCTTGAGAAAATGTATGCTACATACATGTATCAGATCTAAATCAGAAGCAAATGAAACATTGCAGCATCCGCTATAATCACATTACTATTCCTGGAGTGTAGCCGAAGAATGCCAGAAAATAAAATCGCAGGACACAAGCCTCAGGTGTCAACCTGTCGTCATGTCACAGGGAAAGTAGTTATTAAAGTCATTATGCTCTCACTCCTCCAGTGGGGCTGCCCCAATTACAGCAGCCGGGGTGATTGCCTGCCATTTCACTCTGAGTGAAAGAAAAGGAAGAGGAGAATGGGGTGGGCAAAGCTACAGGCTTGAAAGATACTTGTAAAGGCTTCCTTCTTATCAGAAGGTAACTAAAGCCTGGCCAGTGCTGCTCAGTGGTTGAGCATCCACCTATGAACCAGGAGGTCAAGGTTTGATTCCTGGTCAGGGCACAGACCCTGTTTGCAGACTTGATCCCTAGTAGAAGGCGAGCAGGAGGCAGCCGATCCATGGTTCTCTCTCATCATTGATGTATCTATCTCTCTCCCTCTCCTTCCCTTTCTCTCTAAAAATCAATGAAGACATATATTTAAAATGCAGTAACTCTCAGTGTGAATATTGCAGGTAAGAACACGTGTGTTGAACTGAGATTTCTTCTTTGTCTTTACCATAAGGAATTGAAAAAGTACCTACTTACCTGCACAGCTTGAGGAAGGGCTTGGAAATGCTTAATGCAAAATACAGAACAGCCAACTTGATATGAAAATCACACAGATTTTTTTTAATCTGTTGCAACAATCGATGATGAGTCGGATTGTCACTGTATGCGGCTGTGGCCCTCGAGTCTGACATGCTTGCTCGAGCATAACCTCTGTTGTCTGTAATTAAGTGTCCGATATAGCAGCAGAGCCAGGAAAAGCACTTATTAAATCAGTCCGCTTTCCGGCTGCTCCTGCTGGCCTTGCAGATTTGTGCCGAGATCAATATGACTTAATGAGAAACAGCAAAAAATAGACACGAACTCAATCTCAGATTTAGAATGCAAGTGTGAAAGTGGAGTTATTGGTGTACTTTGCTTTTAATCATTTTTCATTTTATATTTTTATTTAAAATGGAATTCTATAATTACATACATGTATATACATTTATAGTTATATACAAAAATCCATTTCCTTACAAGTGCAGAATTGTCAATTAAAATATAACATTCCTAAACTGAATGGGAAGAGTTTAAATCAATACTAATATTTACTGATTATATGAGGCTAACAGGTAGTTCAGTATAGATTTCTTTACTTTTATTAGTAATTTACTTAAGTGTAATAGAACTAATAATTTAAAAAACTATATGTTATAAGGTATATAGCCTTTTATTTTTTGCCATGTTTATAATATAGACTAGAGGCCCAGTGCACAAAAACTTGTGCACTTGGGAGGGTCCATCAGCCTGGCCTGTGTCCTCTCGCAGTCTGGGAATCCTCAGGGGATGTCCATCTGCTGGCTTAGGTCCCCTCCCTGGGCAGTCAGGCCTAAGCTGGCAATCAGACATCCCTCTGGCAGCCCGGGAGCCCTCAAGGGATGTCCACTTGTCAGTGGGGAGGAGGCCTAAGCTGCATTCGGACATCCTTAGCGCTGCTGAGGAGGTGAGAGATGCTCCCGCCACCACCACTGTACAGGCAGCCGTCAGCCTGGCTTGTGGCTAAGCAGAGCTCCTCCTGTGGGAATGCACTGACCACCAGGGGGCAGCTCCTGTATTGAGCATCCGCCCCCTGGTGGTCAGTGTGTGTCATAGTGACCAGTCATTCCCAGTGGTTCTGCTATTAGGGCAATTTGCATATTACCCTTTCATTATATGGGATTATAGTTTTGTTATACTATGCTTTATAATCATTTAAGTACATATTTTTCACTCCTCATGAAAAGCTAAAACTGTTGTGGTGTGTTTTTTTTTTGAAAAATACATTTATTTTTTTATCAGAAGTGATTCTAAATAATTAAAATTTGAAGATAAATTATATTCAGAAAGAAATATGAATCCCATATAGTTAAAGCAAGATATCATCTTGAAATCTATGTTCAGTTTTAGAATAATATAGGCATGAAATTATGGGTTATATTTTAGTGCTAAAGCACACGTTGTGTGTGTTTCTAAATTATTTAAGTAGATTATAATTCAAAACACTCTTAATTTGGCCATAAGTACACTTTTATGGCTGAAGAGGAATTAAACACTTAGCATCTGCAGCATTAAATAATAATCAGATAGGAGCGTGAAGCCCACATTATCAGTAAAGAACTTGTTTCAGCCCTGGCTGCTGGTAGCGCAGTTGGCTAGAGCGCTGGCCCGATACCGCTGAGGTTGTGGGTTCGGTCCCAGGTCAGGGCACATATCGATGAATGCACAGATGGGTGGGACAAGAAGCCCATGTTTGCCCTGGCCTGCGTGGCTCTGAGCACCAGAAGGTCACAGGCAGCTACCTGGTCTATAGGTTCCGTCCTTGCCCCATCAGAGGGGTGCAGGAGGCTCTCTCTCTCTCTCTCTCTCTCTCTCTCTCTCTCTCTCTCTTTCTCTCTCTCTCCCCCCCCCCCGGCCCTGTTTATTTATATTCTAGGGGTCCAGTGCATGAATTCGTGCACCTTGAAAGGAACTGTGGGCCACGAGGCTGCAGTGGGCACAGGGGCGGGTCTCGGCCCATCCTCTGTGGCCCCCGCCCAGCCACTCCTGCAGCCCCCCGTCCCTGTCTGTCGCAGCCCCGCTCCCACTGCCACGACTCCCACACGCTGAGGGCACTGGCCTGGCTCACATCTGCTGACAGCGCAGAGCAATTGGGGTCGGCGCCAGCAGTGGTGTGAACAGCGGCTGCTGCCTCCATTGCCCCTCAGGACCAGGGGAAGGTGGAGAAGCCCTCAGAGGCAATCAGGGCCAGCAGCCACTGCTCGCACCCCCTGATGGCACCGAGCGATTGGGACTGGCGCCAGGCACTGGCAGCAGGTTCGAGCAGCAGCTCCAGCGCTGGTAGCGGATGCGAGCGCCAGGTGGGACTGCGGCGTGCGGGAGCAATGAATTTTCAGTAACCACCAGAGGCTCACCCCAATGAGGGCGACCCGTGACTTGCCTTAGTCTGGCGCCCCCACTCACCTGCTCCACCATCCCACTGCGGCTGACACCCACTGTGTTCCACACACACCCCCTGGTGGTCAGCGCACATCATAGCAACCAGTTGTTTGGTTGTCCTGTTCCCCCATTTGGTCTGTTTGCATATTATGGTTTTATAGACAGAGATACAGTTTAAACTATTCAGTATTTTGATTCTTCTGATACGTTCACGTCTTTTGCTTTAGAAGTAGCAGGAGTACTATACAAACTCTTAAAATGCCCAGTACCTTTGCAAAACGGGAATATAAAACATTGAGGTTTTGGATGACTCTCCCATTAAATTCTCCTGTGAATTAAAATAATACAATGAATTAAGGCAATTAATTCTCATAAATGTCCAACTTGGGTCATGTGTTAGGTGAATACATATTAGTTTTCTGTCTACAGATCCAGAATGGGCAAACTGTGGTTCGGAAGCCCAGTCTAAGCCGCCAGCGGCTTGGGGAAATGGCCTTATTAAAGCACAGCCGTGGCCATTTGTCTCTGCGACTGCCAGTGGCTGCTTCCCCCGACAATAGCTGCGTAGAGGCGTTCCGCTTACTGTCTTCAGAGTTTGCAGCCCCTGCCCTAGATAGTTACTGTGCCCGGTCATGAGATTCATCTGGATCGCAGCTTATGAACCAGAATTTTCAATAACCACCAGAGGCTCACCCCGAGTTATCTGTGCTCATGGGGGTACCTTGCCCTCGGCGCCACATTCACATGGGTAGTCATGCAGTCACATCAACACAAACAAGCAGCCACACTGTTGCTGTTGTGTTGTTGTGTTTTAATTTGACGTGTAATCAGGGCAGTGATGTAACTGTTTCATTGTGATCATTGTTATCAGTGTGTCTTTCTAAAATGCTGCATATTCCTGTTCCCATAAAACTGGCCCAATATACTAAACATCATTCTACCGTGCAAGTTTCTGCCAGAATAAGGTGTGGGACACGGTGCTTACGTGCAAAAGTCTCTGGAAACGAGGCTTCATGCGTAAAGGAAACTTTCAGTGTCAAGCAGTTCCTCCCTCACACGGTATCACTTTATTCCGACTCTCACGCTGGAGATGACGAAGGAGGCGCTGGAGCTGCAGGCGAGTTTCTCAGGGAGAGGCGCTGCAGGGTCACATTTGCAGCAAAAACGCTGTTTGCACGTTTGTCAGATGTGCCATGTGGAGATGGCACCCTGTGGCGGTGGCCAGTGCTGCCTCCGGTTCAAGACCAGGACGCAGCCAGGCCCCAGTGAGGACAGGAAAGGAGCAGCGCAGCCCGTGCACAGCAGGCAGGCCCCCCCCTCCTTCAGAGCCAGCGGCACACAGCCATCTGCTGTCCCAGCTCACAGGTCAGCTGTTTGGTTCCATTTATTGGTAAAATGAGTCAAGAATAATGACGCATGGAGCAGCCTGACATGTCAGAGAAGAGGAGCGGGGGGTGGTAGGGACTCAGTAAAGGAAGGGAAGAGATTAGCCAAAGAGACCAAGAGAGCCCTGGACAGACAGCTCAGAGGTCAGGGGAGGGAGGAGAGGGTGGGGCGGGGAGTGGAAGATGGGGGGCATCTGTAATAATGCCAACAATAAAAATAACTAAGTAGCATAATCAATTTTTAAAAAGAATCTCTCCTTAAAAAAATAATAACCACTTCTTTTCAGTCTTGAACCACACGGATCAAATATAACTGGGCATGCGCGTGTCATGATTTTCTAAGCAGCTAACCTCCAATCGACTTCCTTTCCTTTCCCTTTTATTTTTCTAAAAGTTATGGAACAGAAGAGATGCAGTGTCAGACCACCTTCATAACTCAGCCTGTGCCTTCGTGTTTTAATAATAAAACAGTTCACAACATGGCAATCCATGAGTCACTTTAGGAGTCTGCTTCCTCACTCTGCAGATTAATGTAACGGAGAGTCACACACAGAATTGAAATCAGATTGTGAGTCTTGAAGAAGCGCAGAGAACTTGCCCATCACGCCCTCGCTGGGGAACCATGCAGTTCGGGGCTGAGCGTTCTGTGTAGGTTGAGTCATTTACAGCTTATTCCGACAACTGAGTGAGATGCAGTCAAGACCCTGAGTTCTAACAGTGGGTGGCAAACTACCGCTGTTTCCTTCCATTTCTGTAAGTGTATGTTTAGGAAACTTTCCGTATTCCTTTCCGTACGGATTTGAATATCAGCTGCTGGCCTTGCGGGCTGCATGGCATACGTGTCTTTGGCATTCTAAGGCATTGCTCTTTCTTGGGAAATGAACAGGAAGCCTGTGTTTGCCCTGGTCTGCATGGCTCCATGATTGAACTTCAGCCTGAGCACCAGAAGGTCATGGGTTCAATTCCAGGTCACAGGCAGGTATCTGGTCTATAGGTTCCATCTCTGTCCCCATAAGATGGGTGCAGCAGGCAACCAATCAACTCTCTCTCTCCCTCTTCCTCCCTCCCTCCCTCCCTTCCTTCCTCTTCCTCTCCCCCTTCCTGACTCTCTTTATATACTAGAG
Organism: Murina feae; assembly: GCA_004026665.1. Lineage (NCBI taxonomy): Eukaryota > Metazoa > Chordata > Mammalia > Chiroptera > Vespertilionidae > Murina > Murina feae. The sequence continues at coordinate 25,458 of PVJC01008727.1, read as the reverse complement.
GCCTGGTGCACGAAATTCATGCACAGGGGGGTGGGGGTGGGGGGGACAGGGGATGGTATCCCTCAGCCCAGCCTGCACCCTCTTCAATCTGGGACTCCTTGGACATCCCTCTCACAATCCAGGACCGCTCCCTAACTGCTTACTTCCCCACACCAGCCTGATCTCATCCCTAAATGCTTGCTCCCCTGCCGGCCTGATCGCCCCTAACCACCTCTGCCTCAGCCCCTGCCACCATGGCTTTGTCTGGAAGGAAGTCTGACAGCCAGATGTCAGGTCGATCAGGTCTAATTAGCATATTACCCTTTTATTAGCATAGATACAGTTCACAGTATTCAGTGCTTTGATACTTTCACATCTTTTGCTCTAGAATTAGGAGTACTATATAAACTTTCAAAACGCCAGTACCTTTGCAAAACTGACTAGAAAACTTTGTTGATTATGGGGCTGTTTGCCTGCCCTGTTTGGGACTGTTTTGTTGCTCTGGTACATTCCCTCCCATTCCCCAGGAAATGCAGGCAGTATTGTGTTGCACTGTCTGCTCTCCTTCGTGGCACAACAACAAGTAAAGGTGAATGCGTAATACAAACATTTCCTTGGGTAGAACAAGGCACCTTTAAATCGAGCAGCCCCTCCCTGTGCCCGTCATGTGTAAGTCAGCCCCGGTTTAAACCTTCAGTCAGATGAACCGCGTGTGTGTGGCTGGGAGGTGAGTCACATTAGCAGATTGGAGTGGCAGATTCAGAATTCTGAGAGATCCCTGCCAAGGAAGAATATCAAAGCCGCGTTATTGCGGGTTTTGCTGCATTTCCACATTCATCTTAACCAGCAAGTTATAGAAAGGTCAGTTTTTAACATTACTTTCCAGATTGTAGGCACTCTGGCAGCCACTATGAGAACAAAAAGCAAATGTGCAAGGTTAGCCTCCAACCCCAGGAGCTGGTATGACCTGTGTGGAGAAGTGGTATTTGTTCTTCTTGTAAAGATAATGCATAGAGAAAACCTTTTTTAAAAAACTGTCAGATGTTCCTTCTTGAATCACTCAATCAGGACTTCTTGGGAGAATGAGGATTTGAGTTGAGTGTTGAAAAATTAAGTTTAAAATATGGAATTTAAATTGCTAGAAAATAGAGATTTCTGGAAGGAGAAACATTGTGACCTATTTTAGTTGACGGTCTGGCCATCTTAGGTAATATTTTGCCCAAGTTGAGTTTTTTAATGAATATAGTAGAAGTACCAAGGGGAAAATTAAAGGACTGATCAAGGATCTTTTTTATTTTATTTTTAAATAAATTTTTTATTGATTTCAGAGAGGAAGGGAGAGGGAGAGAGAGATAGAAACATCAATGATGAGAGAGAACCATTGAGAGAATCATTGATTGAGCTCAAAACCTGGGCATGTGCCTGGACTGGGAATTGAACTATGACCTCATGGTTCATAGGTCAATACTCAACCACTGAGCCATGCAGCCCGGGCTAAAATGTTTTATTTATCCTAATTTTTTATTGACTGGAGAAAGAGAAACATCAATTTGTTGTTCCACTTGCTTACGCATTCTTTGGTTGCTCCTTGTATGTGCCCTGAGTGGGGATTAAGCCTGCAACCTTGGTTTCTGGACAGACTGGATTTTATTTTCACAACTTACATTTTCTTAAATACTGAGAGCTTATAATATCATTGTTTATGGTGATTTGTTATTTCATTTCTAATGTAAAAGGTGTAACTAAGTTACTAATACAGTTTAAGGTTGCTAGTGACCAGGATCTCATGAGACTGATTTTTTTTTTTTTTTTTTTGTGGACAGAAAAGCTTTATTTTACGCAATTAATGGACTGATCTTTGAACTAATCGACCATACAGTACAGAAAGCCAGCCCCTGGCAGTGAAAGGTGTGCTGCCAGGTTGCCTTTGCCAGGTGAGGGAGGCGGGTGCCTGCAGAGGAAAGCCGAGGCCTACTCAGCGTCTGTTCTGTGTCCCTCTCGCAGGCCGGCTCATGGCCCTTGTCAATGTCCCTTGTTTTGATACATATAAACACCAGGTGCCCTCAATCTCTAAAATGTCATTTTAAGAAACATACAAGTTCAGCACATAAGCTGCCATTTGACAAACGCGCTGGGACCAGGGAGCCAGGAGCTAGCATCACTCACCACCCCATTTTCCTCCCGACTGACCTGGGGTCCGCGGGCAGGGAGAAGCCCTAGGGAGGTTTGATGGAGTGCAGCTGTGGCCGCGACACCATTAGCTTAAACACAGCCGGGCAAGGGTTCCCAGATGGATTCAGCAGCCTCGTGGCAGCGATAGCACTCGATTCCCCTAAGTGACTGTTTGATGTCTCTTTTAACACCTCATTGCCTTTCGCGGAGGGAACTGGCAGGCCCTGCCTCACGCTGTGTTTGGAAGACAGTTCTACCCTTGGAAGGCCAGAGCGACCACTTGGCACTTTCTCTGTGACAGAATTGGAGACCTGAGAAGCGGTTGTGTTGGTTTTTAAGCGCCTGTCAGATGGTAGAAGCTTAGCATGTAATGCTCCGTCTCTTAAATTATGTTCAACTGTTCAATTTCCAATGCAGAGTCACTTGTATCTTAGCAGGCAGCCTCCTTTCCCCGTTCTTCCTGGTTTCTAAAGGGATTCGTTTATGCCAAATGTAAATGGGCTCCAACCTGCGGTACTCACCCAGCAAGATGAGTACCTCTCCCACTCCTTGCCCTGTAACAGTCCTTTCCTACTGACCTTGGACCATGGTGTCTTCCATGCTGTGTGCTGCTTTCTAGTTACTTATTTTTGTTTTGTTTGAAAATCTCTCCTTCAGTATCTCAGGTGAGGGGCACCTCAGATACTTGAATCAGCTGGAGTAACTACAAGTCTTTCTCATTCTTGGAGCCTAAGTAGTTAGTGTTTAGAGGGGAGGATGAGACCAGGAGGGGTGGGGTTATAAAAGGTCTTTATGATAAACTAATGGTGACTTTGGTGGGCACACAGTGCAATATACAGAGGCTGCATCATAGGATTGTACCCTTGAAACCTTCATAATTTTATTAACCAGTGTCACCCCAATACATTATATTAAAAAGAAAAAAAATCACCTGAAATTCTTTGGATAATTAATTATAAGCCTATAGCAGAGCAGTGAATGATTGAGATTTGCAGTGAAGAGAAGACATGGTCAACATTGTGAATCTGTGTTTGGAAGGAAAGAGGAGGTTAGAAGACCTTTAATCCAGGAGAGAAGTGGGAAGTGGCACAGAGGGAAGGAGGGATGGGGGAAGTTGAATGGGGAGATATTAAGCAGCTTAAATACATGAAATTGGATTTAAGAGATAAGTGAAGGAGGACCGATGAGGATTACCATTGATCCCTGGGTAAACTGTTGGGCAATGTTTAGATTTTCATTGGAAAACCTATTTTAAAGATTTTAGGATAAATCTTTAGTTGAAGGAAGGAAATAAATTCTAGTTAGTGGAAATTATGTTTAATAATTCTGTGGAAAACACAGATCTAAAACTTCAGCAAGCACCCAGATATAATAGATCAGTTTTGAAATCTTCCTGATTTATTTATTGTAAGAAGTCCATCTTGAAACAAGTCTTAAATTATTACACACCAGCCCTGGCCTGGGTCGGCCATTGGTTGGCACATCGGCCTATGCCATGAAGGGTCTCAGGTTCCATTCCTGATCAGGGCCATGAACCTTGGTTGCAGGTTCCATCCCTGCCCTGGTAGGCAGGTCAGGAGGCAACCAGTCAATGTGTCCCTCTCACATCTTACCTCTCTCTCTCTCTTGTCTGTCTCCTCTCCTCCCTCCTCCTTCCATTTCTTCTAAAAATCGATGGAAAAAAATATTGTCAGGTGAGGATTAACGACAACAACAACAAAAGTTATTATGGACCAGTATTTATCTAGAGAAAGATGTGATCTGCTTACAAAACTATAGTCCCAGGTTTGATAACAGGTTTTCTTTGGGGCTGAAGCTTGAGGACTTTGGTGACATAGTGTTGGTTCCAGTTCATAATCGTTAAGGTGATTGGCTATTGAAGGGACTACGTTGATGCTACCTGAATGCGTTGTCATTGGAGACTGATCTCTTTCCGGAGGAGGTGGTTTAAGCAGCAGTGCTGTTGTAGATGCTCAGAGCCACTCTAGCTTCAGCTCATCACGGAGCCACCAGCAGCTCCCAATGGTGAGCTGCGTTTAAAAAGAAAACTCTTGGGCCCAACCCGAGGGGCTCAGGAGGTCACGGTTGGATTCCTGGTCAGGCCACATGCCCGGGTTGCAGGCTCCATCCATCCCAGTAGGAGGCAAGCAAGAGGCAGCCCATCCATGATTCTCTCTCATCATTGGTGTTTCTATACCTTTCTCCCTCCTTTCCACCCCCCTCTCTCTCTTTCTCTCTCTCTCTCAAATCAATAAAAATATATTTATTTTTAAAAAAGAAGAAAAACAGCACAGAAGTGTTATTCCACAGTTGAGAGCACCTTGCAACATCTAGTCGCCCAAACTGTAATAGCAGCTTCTCCTGGCGAGCCACCTTCCCTCCGCTGCCGAAGGACTGAATTGGTTCTGAAGCACTGAACACTCTGCCGGAGGAAGGCATTTGCAAGGTGTGGGAATGCAGCCTGAGTGGATGGATGGCTATGAGTTTTGCCAGATACGACTGAAAACTTACCTGAAGGATGAACTATAAATTCTCCTTAACTGTAGCCTCCATTCATGGGCATAAGTTAGGGGTAAAGAGGCTAAAATACAGTCATTCTGCTAGAACAGAGCTCTGCAACAAGGGGTGTTTTATAGTCTCCGGGATACACTGAGAGGGGAAAACTGGTGCATTTCAGACGTTTTTGAAAGCTGCTCTCAGGTGAAAAGGACGACAGAGGAGGTTTTGTGTTAAATGTTGAGAAGAGATGAGCCAGGTTCCTCTGAAGGTACCGCGCCTGCTACACGCCTGCCCATCGCGGGTGTGTCTTATCCTCACACTTGCATTCAGTTTAAAGGTCAGTGTTAGTGACAGGAACTCCTGGTTGTGGATGGTGAGACTTTGTTGTTAAATGATTTTTTTTCCATTGCTTTATACTGTGCTGTACTTTACTTTTTTTTTTAACGATAAAGTTCACCTGATTATTTAATTCCTCTTTCTCTGAGCAGAGCTGATTGCGGGCTATGCTATCAGAATTTTTAACCTAAGGAGAAATTGGCATTTTTTTTCTAATTTTAAAGCCCTTTTAAAAATTGAAAATATTTGAGACTTTGGATGTTGGAGGGATGTAAATATCTCACTAAAATAGCATTTTGGTGGCGTTCGAGTTCCTTGAGAACTTGAGAGAAATGTGTATCTCGGGCCCCGGCCCGGACCCATTCCTCAGACTCTGCTCTGGGCAGGTGACTTGAATGCAAACTCGGACGCAAACACACTGACTTCAACAGCCTCCAGGGGCCTTAATCATGCTCCGATCCGAGGAAGAGAATCTCCTGGTGAGTGAAGTTGGCTCCATGAAACACAAAACAGCAGGACCACCAGGCCGCGGGCAGAGCTGAGGGGACGGGAAGAACAGGACCTTGGAAACAGTTTCCTTTCCACAGTCTCAGTTCACCTGACGATGCTGAGTGCTTAACCTTGGGACCCAGATTTCCTGTTGCAGAAGTCCATCACTCTTCCCACAATTTTTAAAAACATGTATTTATTGATTTCAGAGAGGAAGGGGGAGGGAGAGAGAGAAACACATCAGTGATGAGAGAACCATTGGTCTGCAACCCGGGCCTGTGCCCTGACCGGGAATGGAACTGTGACCTCCTGGTTCATAGGTCAACGCTCAACCACTGAGCCACACTGGCCAGGCCTTTCCAGACTTTTCACAGACAGCTCCTCTTGACGAAAGAGAAACCTCAGTCCTTCAGTCGCACCATGTGCAGGAAAATAAGCAATTCCCAGGACACAAAGGCATTCAAGGATTCGTGATCCTCTGAAGGGCCTTTATGCTGCTGCTCTCATTTCGATGACCTGTAAACACATCGGAGTATACAGGGCTTTGCCTTGTAGCTGTGAGGTTTACCCCTCTCCTAGATCCACATTATCTTCCTGCATCCATCCCCTATCCATGAGCCTTAGGGAGAGCCTGTCACCATGTGGTCCCTCAGCCAGCGGGTGGCCAGGATCCCCTGTTGGGTAATTACTGGCACAGTGGGACTCTGCCGTGTGCTTCACACACCGCAGCTGTGTGGCTCCTTGAGGCTGTAGCCCTAGGTGAGTCTGTCCAAGACCGGCGATCACTAGGAAAACTGTAATTAGAATGTCGCTTAGAGAAACGGACAGTTCCTCCCCGAAGTTGTATTATGCTCTGTTACTGAAATGCTTATTGCTAATGCATCTTTCTGTCAGTGAAATAAGTGCCTTTTTTTGTTTGTAATGTGACCACAAATTATAATATTAGTTTCTACACACAGAAATGTGGGGTATTTAATCTTTAAAACTACTCTGGCATAAATATTGGATTTGGTCATTTTCCTCTTTTTAATTCTGAGACTTAGACGTCAGTAGATGAGTTCTTCTTATTCCTGGTTCATAGCTCATTGCTATAGATCATCTGTTCATGAAGGCCTCACTCTTGATTTAACCTATTTTTTTTAATATTTGCTTCTCACTCCAAAAAGACATGTATTCTACCTCGGATAATAAATGTCCTTAATTGTACACAGTCACTGTATAACATGTAGTTTTCAGGGCTTTACATATATGCAAATAATATGGTACCACATTCGTTGTTTTATTCCTTTTCAATGTTCCTGCATGTCTAGCTGCACATTACCAATATCATCTATATTCTATTTACCCCTCCCCCAAGAATGCAGATGCTTAGATCGCCTCCTAAATCATACTACACCACACACATACACTCAAAAATTTTATTACAAGTTGTATTAGACTTCAGCAAGAGTTTCTCTGAATTATTATCTCACAGTGGCTAGCCTAATTTGTAAGCATATGGACATAGAGTTCTACTAGATATTCTTAGAAAATTGTTTTTTAATGTAACTGCTAAGCAGCACTCAAGAATTATGCCATGTTTTCCCCAGAACTGCTCGCCCCACACTGGAGATGGAGCCCACAACCTGAGCTTGTGCCTTGACCGGGAATCGAACCCTGATGCTCAACCACTGAGCCATGCTGGCCAGGCTCATTCTATGTTTTGATATAAAAAGGTTAAAGTAATTTGGGGCACAGACCAATGCAATAAAAGCTAGAATCCTAACAGTGATTTTTGAGAGAGAGAAGGATGAAACGTTTCTAAGGAAGATCTAGTTTCTAAATGTCATAAGTTGGAAAAACAAAGAAGTTGCGGAGAATATAGTGTTCCGGAGTGCTCAGTTCTCATGCACTTGTGACTCCCTGTGTCTGAGCGCTGTCTCTTCATATGTAAAGGCTCCCAGGCAGGTGCACTGGGCACAGGTCGCTGCTGGGCGCAGGTGCAGCAGTGCACACTGGCAGGAGCCCCTCCTGCCCTCTCTGCCCCTCAGCTCAGTGAGGCTTCACTGCAGCATTTGTGTAGCCTTCTGTCAACACTATTGACAATGGTGTCTTCCTGCCTGGCTCAGTGGTTGAGTGTTGACCTAGGAACCAGGAGGTCAGGGTTCGATTCCCGCTCAGGCCACAGGCCCGGGTGGCAGGCTGGATCCCCAGTGTGGGGCGTGCAGGAGGCAGCCAATCAGTGGTTCTCTCATCATTGATGTTTCTCTCTCCCTCTCCCTCTCCCGTCCTCTCTAAAGTCAATAAAAAATATTTTAAAAAATAAATGGCAACTTTTTGAAATATACAGCCTAACCAAGAATCATACACTTAAATTAAAAGACAGGTTTTGGATGTGTTGCATTATCAATATCCTGTATTTAAATTTTAAGTGAGTTTATATTTTAACAAAAAAAATGCATTATTTTTAAACTTCTAATTGCTTTTATTTTTTAAAAAATATATTTTATTGACTTTTTACGGAGAGGAAGGGAGAGGGATAGAGAGTTAGAAACATCAATGAGAGAGAAACATCGATCAGCTGCCTCCTGCACACCTCCTACTGGAGATGTGCCCGCAACCAATGTACATGCCCTTGACCAGAATTGAACCTGGGACCTTTTAGTCCACAGGCCGACGCTCTATCCACTGAGCCAAACCGTTAGGGCTAAACTTTTAATTGCTGTTAAAATCTGTGTGTGTGTGTTTTCACTGTGTGAGTTCTTTTAGGCCACCATCAGCTCCTCTGGTGGAGACACTGACAGGGTTAGGGGGTAGCTCAGACCGAGCCCCCCCAAGTCAGACTCACCATACAGGGCATAAGACCTCAGAGCAGTTACCTTAGCCTTTCCAGTCTTGCTTTCACTGTATGTAAAAGTGTAAACGGACAATCAGTGGGTCTGGGCTGCCTGTAAATCAAGCAGAGACAGGATAGAATCATTTTGAGCGTTTATTCCAATCCTGCAGGTCATGCACAAAGATCTGCTCTGCTTCCCCCCATACACCAGCTGCTTATGTTGGGTAGAAGGACAGGTTACATGGGTAACTGGCAAAAGGGAATGCCCATGGGCAGTTCACGGGTAATGGGGGCTGGAGATTTGCAAAGGCCTGCGGGTGTGCAAGGGGCTGGGGGCCTTCAGAGGGCTGGCAGCTCTGGTTTCTGCAGCAAGGTTCATCTCTCCAGGACCAGAGGCAGCTCCCGAGTGGACACGATAGGCCACATTCGCAGATGAGCTCCCAAGTCCCACGGGCACCTCCCCGCCAGGTGAGCATGCGCCTCCTTTAATCAGAAGGAAGCAATCATGGCTGGCAGAGCAGGATGAGCATTTCTTACTGTGCTGGCTGGTCCCCAACGTTGTATTCCTGCCCCTGTCACCAGGAAGCTACTCGTGTGCAGCGAGGACTGGTGTTGTCAGGGCTGAGGTGGCTGAGGTATCTGAGGGCAGTGCTCATGGGTGGCCTTAGCACATGTGAATGCTCCCTCCTTCCTCATGGTGTCTTCTCCACCCCAGTTCTGGTCTAACATTTTTCAAGTTAAAATGTTTCTCTTTGCAAAATACCCCTTTTCTTTTGGGTACTTGGAACCTATGATTATTTCCCAATGGACTTCCCTGCTGGACTAACCACGCATCAGATGCATAGCCCAGCACGCCCATTAGAGTTGAAGACAAAGCAGAATTAGCCCTGGGCAGCGCCTGCTGGCCCCAGTGGGAGGGAGCAGGTCTCCATACAGTGTTGCTCTTATGTGGAAGCTGGGGCCGCATTTTTATCTTTGCAGGTGCCCAGGAACCCCTGAGACGTGACACCTATAGTGTCAGGATTGCTTTTTTGAGACAGTATTTTCTAAAAATGCATGAAGGTAAAAGTTTTAAGGACTGTTATTTTACTTTATTTTCTTCTCAGCAAGACAGTTTCATTTTATAGCCAGGAAATAAAAAGAAAAAGGAAAACAGAAATGTATGACTTTAGGAAGTAGTAGAACTCTTCTAAAGTTAATTAGGAATCCATCTTTTCCTTTTATACATATAAACTAGAGGCCCGGTGCATGAAATTCATGCATAGATAGGGTCCCTCAGCCTAGCTGGTGATCAGGGCCTTCCGGCTGCTGGCTGGGACCTTCTTTCATTCTGTGCCACCCCCTGGTGGTCAGCACACATCATAGTGAGCAATTGAACTCCCGGTCTCCCGGTTGAACTCCTGAGAGGACACTTTGCATATTAGCCTTTTATATATATACTAGTAGCCCAGTGCACAAAATTCATGCACATTGAAAGGGAATTAATTAGAGGAATGTAATTTGGACTCACTAATATCAATAATATGTGAGGGTGAGGCAGTCTGCGTTTCTGAAATTCAGTGATGTGACTTTTAGCTATTATTTTGCCAAATAAATGGAACCTATCATTTAAGAGCATTCAGCTTGCCCTGACAGGTTTGGCTCACTGGATAGAGCATCGACCTTTGGACTAAATGGTCCCAGGTTCGATTCCAGTCAAGGGCACATGCCCAGTTGCGGGCTTGATTCCCAGTAAGGGGTCCTGTAGGAGGCAGCCAATTGGTGATTCTCTTTGATCATTGATGTTTCTATTTCTCCCTTATCTCTGAAATCAATAAAAATATATTAGAAAAAAAAAAAGAACATTCAGCTTAATATTAAAAATTCTGGCTACCAAGTCAGGTCTGTTTTCAGCTTTTTGCCAGCGTTGTAAATTATTTGCAATATCTGCCCATTTGGGGTTGCATGTCATGGTTATGAATAAATTAGGCTTGCCATACCTCGTTACAATTGCCACAGCATCCTGATATCACTGCTGCATATTTCTGGGATTACCCTCAAAAGATGATGGAAGTATTATCACCTTACCAATCGGCACATTGTCCTTTTCAGATCTAGATTTGAGATAATCCATCAAACCACTATATTTTTCAACTCTCAACTTAGATTGGTTTCCTTTGATTGAATTTATCCAATTGGCCTCCATTTTTTAGTATAAATCCACGATAAATTGTTGCATTAATTTTCCTGCATTTAAAATAGGATTGAACGTGTCCTGCACAGAGAGATGAAATCCATAATACTGCGTGTGTGACTCATGTCCTTACATTTTATCTAGTATTGTTGTTGATTAAACTGTTGTCTCTGAGTCTAAATGCAATATCTGTTCCCCAGCTGTTTTCATCATGTGGGGGAAAAATAGGATATGTCATTACATCTAATATAGGAAACAGGATATTGATTGCTTTTATTTTAGTGGCATTTGGATTATTGGAATCTGGTTTACAATGAATGAGCAAGTCCCTTTCAAAAGGAGGCTCTCCATCTTTGTTTTTGAATATGACAGCAACCTCGGTTACACGGGGAGAATTATATCTACCTGGGTCACTGTTATGCTCATATTTAATTGCCATTGTTACCTCTGTGGGAGCAGTACCTTTTGCTGCTGCTTCAGATTAGGCTTGCTTTTCTACCTCATGAAGCATCTTATACAATTTTGTTAATTCATTTATTTCATGCTTGAGGTTGTTGATGTTGATCATGAGTCTTTCTGAGCAGCCCTGGTTTTCTGGCATTGCTAACCTTTTACTTGTAGCTTCGGCTGTATCCAAAATATAGAGTTGAGCAAAATTCCGAGAAACACGATCCGAAGGATGTAAAGTTCCAGTATGGTGATAAACTTGTCCGTGTATTCTGAAATAGTATGGCCCATATCCTGACGGTGATGCAATATTTGCACCCATGGAAGCAAAATCAAAAGAACTATTTATGGAATGAATATTTTCCATGAAATTTTTACTGTCAGAATCTTCGTTTGTCATTAATATTTTTAAATATGCCAGGTAATCTGGAAAATGTATATCATTTGGATAGATTTTTCCTTTGCTACAACATCAAGTAAATTTCCCATCAGATGATTTTTCATCAGAGAAGTTTGGTGATAGGCAAAATTCACATCAAACAGTCATTCCACCATAACTGTGTTTGAGGATTGCATCTACATGTACTCCATTTTCGCTGAGAAGGCAGTTCCTCTGATATTGGTAGTACTTGTTGATGACTGTTCTCTTGACATATTCTGTTGTCACCACCACCTTCTTTCAACTTCAAATTTTCTGTTGATAATGCTGGTGTTTTTCAGCATCAGAGCGATGTTTTTCCAGTAGCTGATGTTCAGATACATCCTGTTGCAGGCACCGCCTTCTTTGAAGATCAGACGCACGCTGCTCTGCAGACATTTTCTGTCAACAATGCTGGCACCTTTCAGCTGCAGAGCTACATTGTATCAACAGTTGTTCTTTAGACATAGTCCCACCTCTCTACTGTCACGGTCTGAGATGCAGGTGAATGAGAGTCCTGGCTGTCAGGCCGCTGAGAGCTGTGTGACCAATGGCTAATTCTGTGGGGGTGGGACTTCCTCCTCCCTGCTGCCAGTTTCCACAGCTATGATGAGGAAGCTGGGTGATAGAGGGAGCCGCACCCTTCAACCTGCCCTCTCTCTCACTCTGCTCTATGTCCAGTGGTCTCCTGCTCTGCCAAGTCCTCCAAACCTCCCACTCTCTGCTAGCAAGGTCCCAGGAGTCCATGGGCGTGGCTAGGCGTGGGCAGCCACACCTCCCCGACCAGCAAAAGTCCCGGGAGCCTGTGGGCATGGCTACAGCCTCGCCTCCCGGGGCCAGCGAAAGTCCTGGGAGCCCGAGGCCACACCGCCAATGCCTCCTGGGGCACTTGACACCTGCATATGCAAATTAACCACTATCTTTGTTGGATAATTTGCATAGTCACTCAGATTGGCTTGTGGGCATGGCTTGAGCATAGCAGAGGGACAGCTAATTTGCATGTTTCTCTTATTATATAGGATATATTACATTTTTAGGTGCTCATCTTATCACCCCTTGTCCACACGACCATCCTATTGAGTAATGTATCTTTTAGTAAATTTGCAAAACTTCGTAGGGTACCCTTCCCAGAATGCAGTATACATATTTCTCATCTAATTCAAAACACCAGCGTGGCCTCTCAGAGGCTAGCCCTTGCTGAGCTTCCTCATGGGCCCTTTCAGTCCAAGTCACTGAGGGGAAACAGCGTCTTTGTTGAACTGGTATGACAAGCTTCAGGGAGGCAAATATTTTTGAAGAATGTACTTCGCCTGAGAACATAGGTTTGCTTTATTCAAAGATCATATGCTTTTGTGAAAAATAGAAGTAAGAAAGTAATTATTGCTTCTCTGGAGGGATATCAACATTAGGAGGAAAAATAAACTTACACCCTGAAAAGCAATAACCAAATATTTAAAGAGAGGAAATAGCTTAACTTAAAGTGTAATTAATGAGGAAAATCAACGAGTTTTCAAATAAATTGCTCTTCAAGAATGTTGTTTGGAGAAGTAATTCAGCTTTGTACCAAAATGTGTTGCCCTTATTATTACACTAGGGGCCCGGTGCACAAAATTTGTGCACTCGGGGTGGAGGGAGTCCCTCAGCCCGGCCTGTGCCCTCTCACAGTCTGGGACCCCTCAGTGGATGTCCTATGATGGCCCCAGTCTGCCAGGCGCCTTCTGTGTGTGTGTGTGTGTGTGTGTGTGTGGCCACTGGGGACCTGCCCCCAGCTGCATCTGAGGCTCGGAGCAGTCCTACTGTGTGTGTCTATCTGCCGGGGGCCTGCCCCCAGGCACACCATCAAGGCTTGGAGCAGGCACCCCCTCTATGTTGATCTCTCAGACTCTTGCCCTCCCCTGCATGTTGTTCTCTTTTTTGAGCTGTGACCAGGACTGGGTGTGGCCTGCCTCCCAAGCTTGCCTACTGCCCATCTTCCTCCAGCCACCAGAAAGCAGGGAAAACCCCGCCTCGTGGTCAGGCCAGCCTTTTCCTGCTCCCTGATCCTCGGAAGGGGTCTGGGGAGCCGCCAAGCAGGACCCCAGCCCCCAAGAGCTTGCTTTCCCGCTCCCCAGTGGCCCCCAAAGGGCCTGGGGAGCCGCCAAGCAGGCCACCGACTCTTTCCCACTCACCAGTCCCCTGCTTCCTTCCTTTCCCACTTCCCGGTGCCGCCAAGGGGTGTGGGGAGCTGCCAAGCAGGCCCCTGGCCCCTGCAGCCTTGCTTTCCCGCTCCCCGGTGCCCCGCAAAGGACCTGGGCAGCTGCCAAGCAGGCCGAGACCGCCCCGCTGCCTCTTTCCCACTCGCCAGCCCGCCACCTTGCTTTCCCACTTCCTGGTGCCCTGCAAGGGGCCTGGGAAGCCCACCAAGCAGGCCACTGACCCCCTGCCGCCTCTTTGCTGCTCCCCGATGCCCTCCAACCCTGCCGCCTCTTTCCCATCATGGGTCCTGGGTCCTGCACTGTCCCGCCCTGCAGCCGCTCTGTGCACTCGGGAGGTCCCTCAGCCCAGCCTGTGCCCTCTCGCAGTCTGGGACCCTTCAGGGGACGTCCACCTGCTGGCTGCCTGACCAGCCTGGGTGAGGGGCTTTCAGGCTGCCCACAGCTCCCATTGCCCAACGTCCCAGCAAGGCCGGCGGGACGCAGATTTTCTATAATTGATGCTGTTCCTTTAAGGCGAGGCCTTTTACTAACGAAGCCTTGCCTCACCTCGAGGCTTCTATAATGAAACAATTGTTACACTTAATTGTTGCAAATATGCGTTTTTGCTTCAGACCAAAGGCTAAGGAGCCAGCAAGCAGGTAGTTTCGCTCTCGCTCCTGCTGCAATGGACGCTGCCTAAACGTTTACTCAGGTCCGTGAGTGGCGGCCGCCATGTTGGCTGGGCTAATTTGCATATAGCCGTTCTGATTGGCTGTGGGCATCCCGGAGAAACGGTTAATTTTACTATTCCACTTTTATTAGTTTAGATTGACTGGAATTTTATCTCTGTTTTGCATATCTTAGCCATGAAATCATGGTACTAATTTTTGTTTCATTTAAATAAGCTAATCCACGAAATAATACTTTAAAGATTTTATAAAATTCAGTAAGCAGTTTACATGTATTTTTATATTTTTAAGCTAACATTTTAACATATTGGGGAAGTCATCAAAAAATAGAGTCACCACAAATCTGCCAAGAAATGGTAAATTAATTCGTGAAATCCATATAATTATGTAACAATTTGAGTGATTTTGCACTTTATCACCTCTTGCTATATAGTCGATAAAACTAATAAGATATAACAATGATTATTGTTTTTAAAGTGAGAAAGTGGGCAATGTATTTATAGATTAGGGCAGATATATTTATCCAGTACTACAATGTCTACTACAAGGTATACAAACAGATCATGTGAAATTATGATATAGGATGTGGACACAAATACTTAGTACAACAATGTAAGGCAAGAATTTGCCATTCGTTGAATTACAGTTAGTATACCACTTTTAAATTTTGTAGAAGTAATGTACCTTTTTATTTATTTTTTAATACATTTTTATTGATTTCAGGAAGGAAGGAAGAGGGAGAGAGAGATAGAAACATCAATGATGAGAGAGAATGATTGATAGTTACCTCCTGCATGCCCCACACTGGGGATTGAGCCCCAACCTGGGCATGTGCCCTGACTGGGAATCAAACCCTAACCTCCTGGTTCATAGGTTGACGCTCGACCACTGAGCCACGCCGGCCAGGCCTGTAGAAGTAATTTAAACATTCAAACTATGTGTCTTTCCTAGCTTTTGTATTTGGTAGAAAGGACAATTGTCATGGCCACAAAGAGAACTATGCTGTTTAATCTCCATGCTCCAGTGCCTGTGAGTGTTCCGAGAGTAGCATATCAGGTCGCGGGATAAGTTATTTTGGATTTTAAAGGAATTGAGTAGGAGAGGATCTGTAAATTAGAAGTTTAATATAGTCTGTGGGAGGGATTGACGTTTAGGTCTTCATATCAGCACTTCAGTGAGAGGCTTGGACAGGGTTTCCACACATAAAATGTAATCATATCTGGCAATGTTAGCATTTAAGGGGCATGAAACAGCAAGTGCATTTAGATTTAAGAAACCCTGAGAGCCACAAACATTGTGCTGTCTTCGGCTTGTAAATGAACGCGGATGCTAACTGGCTGCATTTTTCATCGTTCCTGGGGTTTGGTGGTAGAGCCATCTTTATTTATGATGAACGCCGTCTGCTTAGACAGTTCCATCATCTTCAGTTTAGGTAAGAGCTGACAGAAAGGACTCTGACTTCTGAAGACTAGAGAATATTTGAATGTTCAACCTAAATTGACTTGAGTTGAGATGAACACATTAGTCAAGTGAAATCTAGTTGTGATGGATATGTTACTCTATAGATATTTAAGGAGACAAACAAGCAAACACAAATACAAAAACCTGAACATCCATATGGACTTGATAGAAAAAAGACACGTTTTTGTTCAGGATTTAGTTAGATGCTGTCCGTTAACTGACTGTTGAATCAACATAGCTGTGTGAGTGCCGTCTGTTTCTGTGCTATAGCAGCGTAGCTGCTTGTTTGAGCAAGGGCTTCCATTGCTTCCTGTGGTTTGCTTTTCTGCTCAGTCTTCCTTCTGTTCTCCCTGTCATTTTCCTTAGCTGCTTCTGTTAACCTTTCATTTTCTTTAACTCGTAATTCCTTCTCATTTAGTCGGTCGGTATTGGCTTTATTGTCCTGGTTGCCCATGCAGTTAAGTTTCTTACTCTTCTCAACTAGTTGACAACCATCAGAATGAAGTAAACGCAGGGGAGAGCTGACTGTTCCTCCTTTGAAACTGTGTTTCAGGATTATGCGGAGAAGGAGAACACCATCGCCAAAGCTCTGGAGGACCTGAAGGCCAATTTCTACTGTGAGCTCTGCGACAAGCAGTACCACAAGCACCAGGAGTTCGACAACCACATTAATTCCTACGACCACGCGCACAAGCAGGTAAGAAAGGGCCCGAAAACATGCTGCTGCTGAACTTTTCTCTAGCCACTTGAATTGCGTAGACTCCGTGAAGAAGACATTTTTTATTTATTTTTCTCTGTTATACAATTTTTAGAGATAGTCTGGGATGAAAATGTAATGACATAGTAAAAGACTTCAAAAAAAAAAGCACCAAATGTAAATTCTGAAGTAAACAGTTAATACAGAGATACCATTCAGTTGCCTTTTAGTGATTGGCAGTATTTTCAAAAATTATATTCTGCAGGTTGGGATCTGTTAAATATATTCAAATGTGTAAATGTTCAAATATTTTAATCAGCTAATGATATTTATCAAATATAAATGAATTTACTTCTAGTTCTTTATATGAAACGTTTGCTATAAATCATGAAAAAAAATGAGATGCTAAAAATAAGCATGGTGATTGGTGAAATAAGTACTGAATGTGTGCCTAATTTAGCTTATTTAAATGTTGTTTTTACTTCCCTATCAATTGTAAATGCAAGGTGGATTTTTTTCATTACTCGGCAAGCATGAGTTCAAAGGAGTGATGAAGTCAGCAGTTAAGTTACTGATACAGATTGCATTTTCCCGTCCACTTCACGTTTATCAGTGCTCCTGTGCTGGCCAGCGCCCTGGTGTGCTAGTGCCTGGCAGTCTCGATTATCATCCGTTAAAGAGATGTTCCTTTATAGCCATCACTCACCAGTATCACCCATTACTGTCAGTTTAGTGTTGTTTAGCGTAAGTAAGAAGAGTGGGGAGAAATGACCACCTAAGTGCTTATGAACCCATTGTATATATACCGTTTTCCGGTGTATAAGACAACTTTTTAACCCAGGAAAATCTTCTCAAAAGTCGGGGTCATCAAGGAGCCAGGCGGAGATCGCAAGTGTCTCCGGTCGACTCCTTTTGGTGCTGCATATGGTCTCCGTCCAGACTTTTTAACCCAGGAAAATCTTCTCAAAAGTTGGGGGTTGTCTTATACGCCCAGTTGTCTTATACGCTGGAAAATACGGTATTTTCTGTGATTCCTTCATTCTTTCATATCAACAACTGTGCTCAGGCAGGCTGTGTAGGGCCAGAGTTAGCTTCCTTCACAGGCGTCGCTGCCTGAGCACATAAAGGCTGGCCTAGCCCTTTCTTCTTTCTGGTAGTGGTTCCATGGCACACCAGTTGAGGGGAAGGTTTTGATGGAAATAACATTCATAGTCTTACTTTAAAAGGCATGCATATGCACACAGTACTGCTTGATTTGAACATTAAAATCCATCAGGAAATAGTATTGATTTTATTCCGCATTTCCTGGTGTTTGCTTTATGAAGTAATTCTGGAATGTTGTTTCCAATGAGGTTGATACATCTGAGAAAATTGTTCCTCTACCTAAAAACGACAGATATATTATTACACACGTTTCCTGTAAACTGGGTAGTTGGAAATGTGTATGCCTTTGTGTGCGTGTTTGGAGACTATCTCTCTGCTTCATTCATCCATACGTGCTACAAGATCACACTCGCTGAGACAATCAGAGGACCTCCTGTTCTGTTTTTAGTGACGTTAGGGCCTATAGACTGTCCAGAGGTGAGCTGGGGCCATCAGGCAGGATCTGGGCTGTTCTGAAATCCAGAGGCTCACTTTAAATTAAATAAAATTTGTATGTTTTTATTGATTCAGAGAGGAGGGGAGAGAGAGAAACATCAATGATGAGAATCATTGATTAGCTGCCTCCTGCATGCCCCACACTGGGAATTAAGCCCACAACCCAGGCATGTGCCCTGACCAGAATAGAACCTTGACCTCCTGGTTCATAGGTCAATGCTCACCACTTAGCAACACAGGCTGGGCCAGAAGGTCACTTTTGATAATGCCCAGGAGCATTGGACCATAGAGGGCGACACACCATCTAAATCACCCTGAACTCTGGTGGACAGCAGAGTCAATTCATTGATTTAACATGAGACGATGCTGTAGTAGCTGGGAATACTTACAATTGCACAGTTAACACGTCCGTTTTGAAGCTGCATGTATATGTGTATTTGCGACCATTTGGGTGCCTGGGGCTGCTCCATCATGAGCATCTCTGTGGCAGACGCTGTGTGTGTGTTTCTTTTGATATTATTTCTGTTGGTTTTAGGTGCACAGCTCAGTGACCAAGCAGGCATATACGTTGCATACGTTCCCTCCATATTCCCAGTGCCCGGCCGACCCGTCCGTAGTCACCATAACATGAGTGGCTGTGCTCCCTGTGCTGCACCTCACATCCCCGGGCTACCTGGCACCTGCCAGTCGGCACTGCTCACCCCCTTCACCCCTTTCACTAGCCCAGCCCACGCCCCCTGGAAACGCCAGTCCACTCTCCACATCTGTCGTCTCCGCCTTTTCAGGGCTCGGGGTCTGCGTCATGAAGGAGGGTTTGGACAGGTGACTTATTGTCCTTCCTGGATCTCAGATTCACGAATTCTGTGTCAGCAAGTGTCGTGCATCGTCATGGCCTGTGTGCTCACCCATAAAGAATCAGGATGTGTTTAACTTTCGGTTCCGTGTGTTCTAAGTGCTTCTCTCATGAAAAGATTAGCAGAATTGCCTGGCCGGTGTGGCTCCGGGCTTGCGCGTTGGCCTGTGAACCAGGAGGGCACAGCTCCATTCCCTGTCAGGGCACACATACCCGGGTTGCAGGCTCGATCCCCAGTGTGGGGCGTGCAGGAGGCAGCCAATCAGTGACTCTCTCTCATCATTGATGTTTCTATCTCTCCCTCTCCCTTCCTCCTTCCTCTCTGAGATCAATAAAAACATATTTATATAAAAAAAAAAGAATAGTAACCTCAGAGTCTGGTGTAAGTACATCTCTTCTTATGCCAGAATAATTCTTAAAGAAACATACCAGTAAGAAAAAAATGGAAAAATACCATATAGTGGAAAATAAAAGTACAATTCTTCTGATTTACCTGACAAAAAGAAATACCACTGGCATTTTGTGTATTTTCTAGCATTTTTTTCTACAGATACAGATACATTTGCTGTTGCATCTATGGATGTATTTGGTGGCATTTATTGCTATAGATGATGGTACAGTTGATTAGTGCTCCCTGTGCATATTAGCATATTATTTAAATTGCTGTCATAATACAACAATATTTCTAACATTTTACATCTGTTAGCATGATTGGTACCAGCCACAGTATCTCCTTATGAAACTGAATCGTAATTCTTAACTGTTCTTCAGTTTCTGGCAACTCAGGTTGTTTCTGTATTTTTTAAAAATACAAGTGTTGATATTCTTACACTGGAGCTCCCATGGCTTCCCTTGAACGCCCAGAGATCGTATTGAAATCTCTGTGAGCAAATGTGTAAAGTCTTCCATCGAGTAAGAAAGTTCATCACCGCCCTCTTGGGCTGATTCAATCCGACGAGCATTCATGGCACTTACGATGCACGAGGTGCTTCTGACTCAGCACTTAGGAAAATGAACCGAATGGCCAAAGAGTCTGTTCTAGACGTAACAGATTGCAGACACTTTCCTATTCAAACTAGCATGAGACTTCTGTCCATACAGAGAAACTTGAGCTAATGGAATTTAAAGAAGAAGTGGCCTGGGGGAGAGATAATGTTCAGATCTGATCTGCATTAAGAGATTAGATTCCTTTAAAGCTGCCAGGAGAGAAGTCCAAATGCTGCACATTCATGATTGTAATGGGAAAAGAAATGTAAAAAGAGTCCTCCACAAGTTCGCTCAGCATAATAGCATTGATTAAATAATGGCTGGAAGGAAATTACACAGTGAAGTGTGATCCATTCCCTCGCATACCTCAGCCTCCTCTGAAGGAATACATTTGCTGACATTCTAAAGCACTCACTGAATGCTGTCTTCCAAGAAGGCTAAATTGATTCAGGAAATAGAGTTGGTGATTGAGTTGTAATTCTTTGAGGATATTACTTCTCTGCAAGATAGAAAACATACTTAGATTTTTTTTTTAAAAAGCCATTGAAAATAGTTCTTGACAGAAGCAGCTCTTGGGAATTCAAGGGAAATTTTAAGCCTGTGGAAACAGTAAGAGTGGGTAATATATTAACTTAGTAAGAAGCATATAACTAGAAACGGAGGTATTGGAACCATTCAAAAGAATAATGAATTTACTTGTAGAAGGGAAAAAAAACACTTAAGGCCATTCTTATTGCTCTAAACATATTTTATTCAATACTGACTAAATCCATCCTAAAAGATGGCAATAGAAACATTGATCTAAAAATATGAAATTGGTAGGAACTTAGATATCATCGGAGACTTCAAAGGAGGAGAAAGTGGTCTAACACTATGAAGCGAATCATCTAGTCTCACATCTCCTAAGTTAAGATTATAGTCAGTGCCGGTGAGGGAAAACTCAAGTACAGCTAGCTTATGTTTTATTTTATTTTCTCCCAAGTGACATAGGTAGTCAGTCCTAGGATGAAGCAAGTGTCAATGTTTTTATACTCAAGCTTCCGTCGCTTTCCCTGAACTGCCAGAGATCGTATTGAGATTTCTGTTCACAATTTTATAAAGTCTCCTGTTGCGTAGGAAAGTTCATCACCGCCCTCCTGTGCCCACTGAGTCGAAGAGCATTCATGGGCACTTATAGTGCACGAGGCCCTTCTGATGCAGGAGCCAATCTATATATATAAAAGGCTAATAAGCAAATTGTCCCCTCGGGAGTTCGAACTGGAGACCGGGAGTTGGATTGCTCGCTACGACAAGTGCTGACCACCAGAAGGCGGCACGGGACGATGGAAGGCCCAGTCAGCAGCCAGAAGGCCCCAACTGGCCTTGGTCGCTGGCCAGGCCTAGGAACCCTACCTGTGCACGAATTTCTGCCCGGGTTTCTGGTGATGCTATAAGGAGTTTCCTTCTGTCAACCTTAGCATCCAGGCCTTCACTGGCCGACAGGAGCCTCGCAATTGAAAGCTGGCTGCTGCCCACTGAGGACTCACAATTGCATGTCGATAGGAAGCAAACCCGGTTAAAGGAACAGAAAGGAATTCTCTTCTGAGACTTGACTTTTTTTTTTTTTTTAAGGGATATCCGCCTCAGCAATATTTGTTTATAATTCAGTTAGTGGAAACGGTCACAGAGCCACTCTTATTGACAAAGGAGGCTGAGATCTTTATTATTTTATTTGAGTATCTTTTTCTCCCCCAACACTTGAATTCTGTTAGTGAAATAGAAGGATGTATTCAGGGAAGGCAGTTGGCAGTGTTCACACCGTCACAGCCAGACCGCCCACCCTTTGATCAGAGCAGTGTGTGTGGAA
This sequence comes from Murina feae, assembly GCA_004026665.1. Classification (NCBI taxonomy): domain Eukaryota; kingdom Metazoa; phylum Chordata; class Mammalia; order Chiroptera; family Vespertilionidae; genus Murina; species Murina feae. The sequence continues at coordinate 3,824 of PVJC01008727.1, read as the reverse complement.
CACCCTGACGGTGGGTAAGGCATTCCATCTGTACGCTTCTGGATTGCGGTTTTGGCAGAAGCATCGCATGGAGGCAAGACAAGTCTGTATCCAAAGTAGATGTCCACTCGTGGGAGACCAGAATGCTGCCCTTTTCAGGAAGAAACCTGCACAATGCCATCACCTGCCTCCGGGCCACTGGCTGGTGCCCTGACTAACGATGCTGGGTGGGGCTGGGTGTCTCTGCTGCAGGCAGATGGCACTCCGCAGGTGGCCCCTGGTGAGTGAAGTTCTGTGTTGCTGAGACAGTGACGAAGGGCCCAGCTTGTTCTACCACTCGCGTGTGACTCAGAACACGTCTCTGTAATGTCCTTCAATTCAGTTTTGTCTGCTCTGAAGAAGGAAACAATGCTAGCCTTGGCTGCTCATATATTCCTTTTCCAGTAAAAGTAATGTATATAATATTGCTTAATAAATTTTATCAAACAACATCGGTTCTAAATAATTACAGATGGCTAATATGTATAAAAAATATTCTATCTTGTTAAACACATGAATTATAGGCAAAGTATTCATTATGCATCCCTTACTTTGTTAATATATTTTTATTCGTTAATTTCAGAGAGGAAAGAGGGGGAGTGAGAGATAGAAACATCAGTGATGAGAGGCAATCATTGGTCAGCTACCTCCTGGTTCATAGGTTGATGCTCAACCACTGAATCAAACTGGTCGGGAGATACATCACTTACTGACTATCAATTAAATATATTAACAGTGATGTTACCCAACATTGGATATGATATCCTATACAACAAAAGCCTAATAAGCTAAGTGTCCAACTATTCGACCGGTTGCTATGATACACGTTGACCACCAGGGGGCAGATGCTTTGATTGGTAGGTTAGCTTGCTGGGGTCTGGCTGACCAGGACTGGGCGAGACAGGCCAGACATGCCCTGGAGCCCTCCCACAGTCCCTCCCTGGCCCCAATCATGAACTGGTGAGGTCCTTTGGCCTGGCCTACACTCTTGCAATCTAGGACTCCTTGAGGACATCGGAGAGCCGGTTTCAGCCTGGTCCCCACACACCACTGGTGCATGAATCTGACCACCGTGCCTCTAATATACTCACTCATATATTGCTGGGAGGAGTTTAAAATGGTATAAAGTTATAAAGAGCATTTTGGAAAACCTAAAAAAGTGCACATGTGTAACTTTTATTCCAATAGTTCTGTTTGTAGCAACCGCCTACCTTTTGGATATAAATAGATGTACAAAATATAGGCATAAGAATGTTTGTGAAATTCTGGTTTGCAGTTGTAAAACAATATAATTTAGCTAAAAGTTTACGTGCAAACTAATGAGTTATCTAAGTGAGTCAGTGCCTCTCTCTCTGTCCCTCTCTCCCTCTCTCCCTCTTCTTACATTGATTACACCTTTGCCAATGTAATCTAAAGGCAGGATCATCATAACTTTCCCAACAACCCAACACCATGACTTCCTGTGACCATGTTTGCAATTGATGACCTGTGTTCCCTGTGGTGTTTGGGTCTCTAAAGATAGTAGAAGGAAGTCAGCGGGAAAGCGGAGTGGGCCTTCTGACATGGCATCATAACCAGAGAATATTGATTCTGTAGGTTTTTCCTTTCTCTACATGCACATCTATTGAATTATATGCCAGTGTGCATTATGATATGATTTGTGATACAGTAGCTAGACCACATCCTTCCACTAACTCCTTGCAACATTCTAATTTTCTAATTCCTGGTGACTGCCATTCCTGTCTTGACATTTATCACTAAGGATTTCTTTTGAGTGATTCTCAAATTGTTGCGGAAGCTTTAGAAAGAGCATCGACATTTCCATGAAACCTCACAGCTGTTATCTTGTATATTTATTTGTGTGGAACTCAAGTTTTCTTTCTGTTTGGCACTCTCAAAAGAATTTACTTGGTTCCTACTATTTACTTTTCAAAATTACTCTCCTAGATATAAAATACAACATAGGACTTTATTTTTGCTGCAGAAAAATACGAGAAAGGATACAAAGATGGATAAATTCTAGCCTAAAACTAACCAGCGTGTTTGGACAGGCCTGTAAGCTCAATTGCTGGATATTCCCTAAATACAAGGCAAGCTTCTCCACTTTATCAGGAAGGCTATTACTAAGATGAGGCAGTTATGTCTACAGAGAGGAAGACTGAGATCAACAGAACACTTTGTTTTTAAATCATTATTTTAAAATATTTAAAATATTTTTTAAATAATTATACGCATCTTATATAAATCCCATCAATTAAATATTAAAGTTTACTTGAACCTTAAGCTATGATACTATGCAAATAGTGAAATCAAGCAGATACAATTCAGGATTCCCAGGAGTCTGATATTATTTCATTAGTATTACTTCAATTTTTGAGGGAGGAAAATTCCTAACTTGAAAGATCTGAAAGGATTCACATATAAATCAACAAATATTTATTAAGCAGACATTTAATACATCAAGCATTGTTCTAAGCCTTGGCACACATCAGTGTATATGTATAAGGCATTTATTAAAACTTTGTTCAGTCACTTCCTAAAGTGATGAGTACATGTTTTATTCTCTTAGAGTCTTACTCTAAGGCTATACAACATCACAATTGGATAACGACATGAGCTTCATGAGAAGATATAGTACCTTAATCATTTTTAATAACAATTCACTGTGACTGTGAAAGACTATAGTGAGATATTTGGGACATAAGATCACTTTGGGGTCTCTTAAGTGATACTGGAACATGCTGTTTATTGATTTTGTTCCAGCTGACATACCCTTTTTCTAGCCTTAAACCCCCAAAATGAGCCCATTAATACAGATGAAAAATACACCTAATGTAAAAAGAGTTTACACAAAACACTACTAATTTTCTTCTCATATCTAGAATTGTTTGGGAAATATACCTAATATGTGAGAGGAGGGATTGTTTTAAATGTTCTTCGTAAAGGCCATTTATCTTATGGGTTAACGTAAGGCATTTACTCTTCTTAGAACATATACAACTACCAGATGCGCGTGTTATATGTAACTGAAATACACGAGCTAATTTTGTTTGAGAATTAGGGGTTTGCAGGATTCCCACCGTTGGTCTGAATCAGGCAGAGAACTTGGCAGGAAACGGTCAAGGAGCAGCAATGCAAGTTTTCAATTCCTCTCACCTACGGCTGGGGTAGATCTTTTAATATAATGCAATAATATGTTTTGGCATTTTTTCAAGCCAGAAGGGTGACAATATATTTTTGTCTGAAGCGGGTTGTCACAAATGTTGTGTTTTCCTTAAACAAGGTTAAACAAAGTGATGTATTGGAAAAGTTCAACAAGAAAAACAATAGCTACTTGAACATTGTCGTAGACCAAAATACTATTCATCTTTCCCTATTTTTTCAATAGAGGCTCAAAGAACTGAAACAAAGGGAATTTGCTCGAAACATAGCCTCTAAATCCAGGAAAGATGAAAGGAAGCAGGCAAAGGCCCTCCAGCGCCTCCACAGGCTGGCTGAGCTGAGGAAGGAAGCCGCGCGGTGAGTGTGCACGAGAGGTCACCTGTGTCTTAAAATGTAATGACAAAAAAAGAGAGAGAGAAAAATCTAAACTAATAAAAGCGAAATAGTAAAATTAACCATTTCTCCGAGACAGGGTAAGCCACGCCCACCAGCCAATCAGAGTGGCTGTATGCAAATTAGCCCAGGCAAGATGGAGGCCGGGAGCCTCGGAGAGAGCGGTGGGTGAATCATGGAAACCAGCAGGCAGCAGAGTGGGCTGGGCAGGTGGTGGCTGATGCCTTGCAGGGTCCAGGCGGAAAGGCCCC
>PVJC01008726.1:0-47736 GCA_004026665.1 Murina feae | reverse complement strand
GGAAGTGGGAAAGCAAGGTGGCGGGCCGGGGAGTGGGAAAGAGGCAGCGGGGGGAGTCAGGCTTCCCAGGCCCTTTGCGGGGCACCGAGGAGCAGGAAAGCAAGGCTGCAGGGGCCGGGGTCCTGCTTGGCAGCTCCCCAGACCCCTTGGCGGCACTGCGAAGTGGGAAAGGAAGGCAGCAGGGGACGGGTGAGTGGGAAAGTGTTGGCGGCCTGCTTGGTGGCTTCCCAGGTCCCTTCCGGGGATCAGGGAGCAGGAAAAGGCTGGCCTGACCACGAGGCGGGGTTTTCCCTGCTTTCTGGTGGCTGGAGAAAGATGGGCAGTAGGCAAGCTTGGGAGGCAGGCAGCACCCACCCCTGGCCACAGCTCAAAAAAAGAACAACATGCAGGGGAGGGCAAGAGTCTGAGAGATCAACATACAGGGGATGCCTGCTCCAAACCTCCACAGTGTGCCTGGTGGCAGGTCCCCAGCAGGTAGACACACACAGGAGGACTGCTCCGAGCCTCAGATGCAGCTGGGGGCAGGTCCCCAGTGGCAACACACACACACACACACACACACACACAAAAGGCGCCTGGCAGACTGGGGCCATCATAGGACATCCACTGAGGGGTCCCAGACTGTGAGAGGGCACAGGCCGGGCTGAGGGACTCCCTCCACCCCGAGTGCACAAATTTTTGTGCACCGGGCCCCTAGTTTATATATAAGCATATATGAAATCATATATATGATTTATATATATGCAGAAACATATATAAATCACATATATCTAAACTAATAAAACCATAATATTAAAATTAACTGTCTTTTTGGGACCGGTAAGCCACACCCACCAGCCAATCAGAACAGCTGTATGCAAATTAGCCCAGCCAAGATGGCAGAGGCCGCAGCCTGGGAGAAGCCTCACAATGCACAGGCCGCAACCGCCGGGGGAGGAGCAGCGTGCTGGCGATGGAGGTCTGAAATAGATCTAGTTGCGGATTACAGACGGCAGGGCAGCCTCGGGGGCAGAGGGACTGAGCCAGCTCCGCCCCAAGGCTGAGGCCTGGAAATCGGTGCAATGAAGGGGGGCACACAGCACGCAGGGAGGTGTGGCCTCTGTGTGTGCTGTGTGCCCCAATGGATTCCAGGGTCCCAAACTGTGAGAGGGCACAGGCCGAGATGAGGAACCCCCCACCCCCCTGAGTGCACAAATTTTTGTGCACCGGGCCCCTAGTGATTTTATAAACATAAACATATGTATAAATCATATATACATAATATATATTTCTATATACGGTTAAACATATTATGACAGTACAAAATGTCAAAAAGGTAAAAGGAAAATCTCTATGAGTTCCTCTTCCCAAAAACAAAATGGTACAAGTCTTAGCCGTGAGCACTATTCCTCTAGCACTGGCCAGAGAAACACCTTCATTAATGGCTGCCAAAGTGGAAAAATGTGCCTCACTTTTGGAAAATCTCCATACTTGAAATCAATTTGGGTACTCTTCTGCACCTTGCTTCATCTGTAATAATAAAGCCTAATATGCAAATCAAACAAATGGCCAAACAGCAGAATGACCCTCCGGACAACCACACTATGATATGCACTGGCGCCAGGCCAGCCAAGGCAGGTACAATGTGATTGGCTGGGGGTGGGGGGATGGTGGGGGGCATGGGCTGCCCCCATGCAATCGCCCCACAATTGCCCCAGGAGGCCCAGGTCACCCTCTACAGAGCCATAGATCATGGGGGCTCCTAGATATATCACCTCGACACTGATCAACAGGCTGCGACAGGTGAGTGGGGCCTCCCTCTTTGGGGTGATCTATCATGGAGCCCCATGATGCATTGCTCTGCAGAGGGAGGCCCAAGCTACCTGGCAGGCAGTGCTGCAGTAGGTGGGCAGGGTCTCCCTCTGCAGGGTGATCCATCACAGGGCTCCTGGACTGTGAGAGGGCTCAGGCCAGACTGAGGGACCTCCCTGAGTGCACAAATTTCATGCACTGGGCCTCCAGTAAATTAATAAAAATATAGTTAAGAAGACACAGGCCCAACTCATGTAATAGATCAGTGGTTCTTGAACATCAGAGCATATCAGAATCACCTGGAGGACTGGGTATACCCCCCTCCTTCCTCCCAGATGGCGAGGTGCCACCCTAAGAGTTCCTGATTTAGTAGGTCAGGCTGGGGTCTAAGAATTTGCATTTTGAAACTGCTCTCAGGGGCTGCTGAGTGCTCTGGGCAGATGAAGAGATTTACCTCAGCAACACAGCATGCCATTGTATGAACTTATCATATGATTTCTAACCAATCCCATATCATTAATCATTGTGAAGTTCTTTCTATTCTTTCATCACACTCCTCGCAATAACTGTATGGTGCAACAATATGAATACCCACCATTTTTTAAGTACTCACTGTGGGCCAAATACTGTGAATTATATTTTACCCTTACAGCAATCCTATTCTGAAAGTATTACCATTATCCCATTAAAAAATATATTTTTGTTGATTTCAGAAAGGAAGGGAGAGGAAGAGAGAGATAGAAACATCAATGATGAGAGAGAATCATTGATCAGCTGACTCCTGCACACCCCACACTGGGGATCCAGCCAGCAACCTGGGCATGTGCCCTGACTGGGAATTGAACTATGACCTCTTGGTTCATAGGTTGATTCTCAACCACTGCATTTTTGCCGCCACATATGGCTCCATTCTTAGAAGTGTTTGCCCTTGGTTTAAAGCTCTAGTGCAGTGGTTCTCAACCTGTGGGTCACGACCCCTTTGGGGGTCGAACGACCTTTTCATAGGAGTTGCCTAAGACCATCCTGCATATCAGATATTTACATTACGATTCATAACAGTGGCAACATTACAGTTATGAAGTAGCAATGAAAATAATTTTATGGTTGGGTCACAACATGAGGAACTATATTTAAAGGGCCAGAAGGTTGAGAACCATTGCTCTAGTGTCATCACCTTGAAATTCTTAATAATATTTTACCAAGGGTCCCATATTTTCATTTGCATTGGGCCTCACAATTATATGGCCACTCCTTGAAGGGTTATTTTACTCTTCAAAAGCTTCACTAAGCTGATATGTCTACAGAATGCACTTTTCACTGTTCATTAACTGTTTATTGTACCTTTGTGGGAGAGAGGGCAATTTCAAATGATTTGTGCACATTTTAATCCTATACTGCTTTGTTTTTCATCTCTAAGTAGACACATTCCTGAGATGATTTTTTTTTTTACCTTTAATAATTCAGAGAGGCATTCTTTTGACAAGAATGAACATCATGCCCTGATGTTTGGCTCAGTGGATAGAGCGTCGACCTGAAGACTGAAAGGTCCCAGATTCAATTCTGGTCAAAGGTATGTATGTACCTTGGTTGCGGGCACATCCCCAGTGGGGGTCATGCAAGAGGCAACTGATCAATGTTTCTCTCTCATTGATGTTTCTAATTCTCTTTCCCTCTCCCTTCCTCTCTGTAAAAAAATCAACAAAATATATGTGTTTTTTTAAAAGAATAAACATCATTAGGAAGGTGAGTCTGAAGGAAGGTAATACCTGACACAGATTTCCAAAATCAGCCAGAAAAATATTTTGTTTGGGGAAGAGGGAGGGAAGAATCATTCGTTATTCCTCGTAGCCTACCCCAGATTAGTTTTTTAGTGAATTGTTACCCTAACTAGAGCTTGAATTCTCTGAAATTTAGTCTCCAATGAAAAGCAAAGTAGCGATTCTGAAATTTTACTACATTAGCTGATTTCCACATTTTTTTTTCCTGGGAGAAAGAAGTGTTTCCACTTTTATACACTGAAGGTGGGAAAATGCCATTCTGAATGCAGTGCACATCAGCTGTGCCCCCGGGGAGCGCGCCTTGTGCATTTCATATTTCACGCCGTAACAATGTTATCCGATTTTATAATTAACATTAAACTTTTATAGGAAAAGGGGCCTTGTTATATTAGTTTTTAACCTTTCGGTGTATTTAAAGCTTATTTCATAAGGAGCCATATGCTTCTTCATCACCATCCTAAGTGGGCTCTGTTGCTAAGTGTTATGGGTTCTGGTAATGAAAGATACATACACAGTGCATTCCCCCAACACCAGGGGCAGAATTAAGGGAGCAGTGGGAGCCTTAACTCTTGAATTTCCTGACTTCTGTGGGTTTCATTTGCAATTTCAACATTCCAGTGTTATTTCCTTTCTTACACGCATTCTTTTTTTTTTTTTTTTTGTCTTCCTCAACATCTCTACCTCCTCTCCAACTCAGATCATAGCTATTTAAATGTCCATATTCGCTTTTTAAAAAATATAATATTTATTTATTTTAAATCTTGGTTGTTGAAAGTATTATATATGTCCCCTTTCCTCCCCTATTGACCCCATCTAGCCTGCTCCCATCCCCTGCCCCAGGCCTTTACCATATTATTGTCTGTGTCCATGGGTTATGCGTATATATGCATACAAGTTCTTTGGTTGACCTCTTCCCAACCACCTAAGCACCTTCCCACCCCCAGTTTTCCTCTTTCTGACCACATCATCTATTATACATTAGTTTATAATGCTTCAGTGCCATCTTTCAAGGTTAAATCATTGTTTAAATGTTTTCAAACTATTGTTCAGTGACACAGATCCATCTATGGTAAGACAAGACATCTAATAAGAAAGCACTGGTGAACCTAACAGGTACATACTGAATTTTTTTTCAAAAATGCAAATGGACAATAGCTTACATGGGACTAGGTCCTCAAGTCTGTATTTAAAGAAAAAATAGAGGATGGTAAAAATGGCCATTGAAAATTACTTACATCATTCCTCAGGAATATGTGTACATGTGTGTTTAATATAACAATAATCTTCACTAAAGCTAAAATTAAAGAACCTAAAGAAAAATTAAAGACAACTGGGCGGCCAGACCATCTGCGTTCTAACACATCCCTGGTAGTGAAAGGGAGGTGGATGGAGGTTTATGTGTTCTGGGCTGCCAGGTATTTCTTTCTGTTTAAATATCAAGCATCTCTGATATTAATTCATGTTAAGTGATTTCTAGCTCGTGAGGATTAAGAGCAATGACTTCAAAACCTCACTCTGTAAAGTTTTGAAGTCAGCACCTGGGAAGAGTCACAGGTGGTACAGATGTAGACGTCTGGCATGAACTTGAGCTTTCGTAGCACTAAAGCGGTACTCTTCAGACTTCAGTGTGCATCCCCTGGGGGTCAGATAGAGTTAATAGGAGGTGGGACCTGAGCCTCTGCATTTCCATGTTCCCAAGTTGGGCTGCTGCTGTCGGTCTGCCGACTGTACATGGAGTGGCTAGCGTGTAGTGAAGCATTGGGAACTGAGAAAAGAGTGGCCACGAGATCCACCTTCACCTCTGCCTTTTGTGCTAATAGCTGAAAATGTCCTGGGTGATCAGGGAGGAGGGACTTTAATGTTAATGTGTTTCTTCACCAAATGGATATATAAGCTACTTGGGACAGATGTACAAAACACTTTAAATGTAAAAACATGTTACCTTTTATAATGTATACACATATATTTTCAGCTTAACATTTTAAAAACCACGACGCTGGAACTGTTCATAATTACCAGCAAAGATTAAGGTCTGAGTTGCAGACTTCGAAGCCTAAACACACAGGTGAAACCCTCTCTCGTGAGGAAATCAATGATCCCTTGTACTTTAAAAAGAGATCCCCCATCCTGAAAATGTATGACCTTATTTCATGTAGCCTGCTCAGTAGTTAATTATTTTTTTCAGTTAAAAATCAATTCTTTGTGTTAATTGAAACTGCATTTGCAAAGATTTTGGCCTTGCCAGTGTGACTCGGCAGTTGAGCATTGACCCAGGAAACAAGAGGTCACAGGTTCGATACCCGTATCCCCACAAGGTCAGGCAGGGCACATGCTAGGGTTTCAGGCTCAATCTCCAGTCTGGGAGTGTTCGGGAGGCAGCCAATCCATCAATGTTTCTCTCTCGTTGATGTTTCTATCTTTCTATCCCTCTCATCTTCCTTTCTCTTTAAAATTTAATAAAAATATTTTTTTAAAAAAAGAAAAGATTTTGTCCCTGGACCCAATTGAGTTGGAGAATATAAATCCACTATCCATTTAAAGAAGTCACTGCACCTATGATCTACTTTCCATAAGCCATGTGATTTCCTCTTAATATAGCTAAGTATTTTTGGATTAAAGATAATTTAAAAAAACAATTCAAACTCTGTATCGAAAGTATTATGGCCAATAATCCTAAGCTATAATTTTCCTGTAGAATAGGGTATTTCATTGGAACTCAACTAATAATTAGAGGTTCATCTTCCTCCATTATTCTATAAAACAATGTCATATTTTGCAATAATAACGTCCTTTGACTAGACTCCAAAAGCACATTTGATAATTTAAAGATTCACATTTTTAAAATATTTGCACTCATTAAAAATATTATAGACTGAATTTTCTACCCACTGAGATAACCTGGAAAATAATAGTACAAATAGTATAGTGATTTAAAATTGCATTTAACTAACTGCATAACTAATGTGTTAAAAATAAACATTTTTTCTTTCATGGGAAAAATAGACACAGAAGTCCAGGTTATTTCTCAAGAAGTTGCTGCTTTTGGACATTTGGTTTTTCCAGTCTTTTTTTTAGTGGAAGGATTGAAGAGGGTCCCTGGTAAGGATGGGGTGACAGCCAAGGGTGTTGGGAGCTGTGAGAGTTCAGGGTGAGGCCGCTGACCAGGGTGCTGAGACTGTTAGAAGTGCAGCTGCCTGCCTGTTCCTGTGAGCAGTGTGGGTGGGCAAAGCTCTGCACTGACCCGGTAGTGCTTCCCATTGGGGTTCCTGGTGTGGAGTCCAGCGAGTGATATAACAGGCAGTTGCCTTTTGTAGATGAAATAGCAGTAATTTGGAGAGACTTGAAATTTATTATGATTGCCGTAAAACTTTCCTGTAGGGAATACTCATTGATATTTCATACTTGTCCAATTAAATTAAAAAGATGTTTAAAAACACATTTTAACTCAGGACTTTTCACAAATACGCACATCTTTCATGGGACTGGATGGGCGCTCAGTGAAATATTGCCTTTGGTTCAGTTCCGTTGTCATATATAATTAAAGAGTCAGCACTGCTAACCAGGATACTTTTAGGATGTATTATTTGGGAATTGCAGTTTTAAAATGCTTTTATGTCAAAGCTTCAGAGACCCAAATCATAGGGAACTAGACCAGATAATATTTGTTTTTTCTTTCACACATTTGGAAGGAGGCAGTGTAGGGAGAAAATGGAAGTTCTCTATCCTTACAAGGCCTTAGGCTTGTTTTTTTCTATTCCACCTTTGTTTTGGAATTGAAAGATGGCTGCTCCAGTGGCCTTCACTTTCTAGGCAGGCAGAAAGAGGAAGGGGAATGGACTCCTATCAATTCAGCAAACTCCCTTTGCGTAATTCTCCCAGGCAACTTCCTCTTCCCTGTTATCGTCCACACTCATCTAGGGAGGCTGGGCAATGTAGATCATAGCTGCCTCCAACAACCCAAGGGTTTTGTTAGTAATAAGGAAGGGTGTCATGACCATTGAGTAGCAAACTGGTAGAATCTTGCCACAAATGTTTGGCAATTTAGTGAACCATGATGTGGGTTCACAATGACATGTTTGCCCTTAGAAAAGGCCATTCACAGTGGTCTTGTCATCAGGTTGGATGCATTTCCCTCATATGATCAGAGTAGCTGGCACATTCCTCAAAAGTATTAAAAAAGAAAAAAGGAAGGAAGAATGAAAGCAACAGCTCCACTGTGGCAGAATGAAAGGTGAACACTGAGGTGCCAGTTCTAGCATGGTAGATAGGATTGTTCACTCCTTCAGTGCCCCCTTGTGCCCAATATATTGTAACGGGATAATAAAGTTAAGTACTGTCAAAGGAGACTTGTTGGAAAGCTTTTTCATTACAGTGTAGCAATGTGTGGTTTTAGCTACTAGAAAAGCAAAATGAATATATATATATATATATATATATATATATATATATATATATATATATAATTTTAATTGTATTCGAACAAGAGGTCACACTGTTGAGGCTCATCTTTATTATAATATGTGGTTTTCTTGCCAAAATATAAGTTTTACTTACATTTAGATTAGTTTTTTCCTTATATTTCTGCATGGTCTGGAGTGTGTGTGTGTGTTAGTGTGTGTATTAGTATTAATGCTTCTTAAATATACAAGCTGTGAATTTGAGTTATAGTTTACAAACAAATTTGATCATTTGGAATTTGAGAGACATTTGTGAAAATAAAACATCAATTAGGGTTGTGCAGAGACCAGGAGGTTGGCTGGCTGAGGTATTCTTTACCCTGGCTGCTGGCAGCTGGCCCTCCATCCCCACCCACACTGCCTTGGCCTGGCTCCGCCTGTATCCATGGTCACCCACCCCCAGTTCCCCCTTCCCCATAGGGTGATTGGTGCCTGCTGGTTGGGAGGAGGGACTGGGAGGTTGGCTGGCAGGCCCTGATCAGCAGATCAGGGTGGTCAGTGAGCATAATAGTGACTCGTCATTCTGGTCATTCTGGTCATTCTGCTGTAACGGTTGCTTAGGCTTTTATATATAAACATAATGTTTCATCCTTGGCATGCTGCTACCATGTGTTTACACTTGACTACAGAAGAAAACAACAACAAACCTCTAACATGGTATGCCAGGCATAAAGCATCAAATTAAGTGTGTATTAAGATCTACATAATCTATGATCTTTGCCTTTATGCGAGCTCAAGGTAAGCTAGGATGTAAGTTTGTTTGCTTTAATTAAAAAAAAAAATTCTCTATAACTGTCTGAAAGGCATGGGAATATGTGCTGCAAAATTTGCCAGCAACACTGTTGTCAAATAATTGATAAACGTGGGCAGCAAAACTAAAGTTTCCCACACCCTTGTTATGGGTAGGTACCCACCGAGCATTGAGTTGGTCTTACTGATCTGCCCTGGATGATCAGATTCCCATAGAAGCAACATTTAGGGCTGTAACCATCAATAAAGACCAACTAGCCAATTCTCTCTTCTCAGAGAGGATAAGGCTGAAATAACAAAGGAGAAACAAATCCTCTCAGAATCTCATGGGCCAAAGAGGGAACTAGAATTTGCGCCTCATCCAGAGTTCATGTTAACTCCAAACTGATTCCACCATATTTGCAGAAACTTAAAGGGATAGCTACCAGCTGTCCATCCATTTCTGTGCGACTAGTGCTTGGTAGGGCTGTGACTAGATCTTGGAAGTTCTGCCTCTTTGCCTGAGGCTCTCTTCTGATCAAGTGTCCTTGACCCACTCCAAACTTCCTTTGGAAAAAAAAATGGGTTAATATATAAGAATAACACTGGGCTAAAACTATCAATAGGAAAATTAAAATTTTTCTTCCACTTGAAATAAACTTGTCAATTTAAAGTACAGTCAGTAGAAAAGTAATTCACCACAGACCAAGAGAAAGGAGAAGCTTTGGAATTTATTTTCAATAAAATATCCTGAAAGTAGAGAAACCCCCTGAAACTCTGGTTTTATTGAGGCCCATTAACATGTATACTTGTAGCAAGAGTATGAAGCTCTTAAAATCTGCCCTTTCAAGAACTTTGAAAAATTATGCAGGGAGTTGTAAGTACATAGTTGAAAATTAACACTTTCCCTTGGTAGATGTATTTGAGGAGCATTGAGGAACCATAAAGAGAAACTGAGAGTAATAGAACCTTACTTGGTAATTTTCAGGGGTGGGAAGAAGAGGCTAAATTGCCTAAAGCAAAAGGAGAAAGAAGGGCAACTTTCTATTAAATAATGTATATGGAATTGTGCTCAAAAATTCTTATTTGGGGTAAGAAAGTTTATCTTCCCTGACAATGTGATCATGTCGACTAGCTTGATAAAATGTTTACATATATAACCTTTATGTTTCTGTTCAATAAAAGCCTAAGTACAAGTAAAATATATTTGATTATTTTGTATCAATATAATTAGACTAGAGGCCTGGTGCATGAAATTCGTGCATGGAGTGGGAGTGGGGAGTGGGGATGGTGTCCCTCAGCCCAACCTGCACCCTTTCCAATATGGGACCCCTTGAGGGATGTCCGACTGCCCGTTTAGGCCCGATCCATTGGATATCCCTCACAATCCAGGACTGCTGGTTCCTGACATCTCACCTGCCAATTGCCCCTAACCACTCCCCTGCCAGCCTGATCAACGCCTAATTACTCCTGTGACAGCCTGATTGCCCCTAACTGCCCTCCCCCTACCAGGATGGTCCCCCACAACTGCCTTCCCCTGCAGGCCTGGGTCCCCCCCAACTGCCTTCCTCTGCCAGCCTGGTCCCCCTCAACTGCCCTCCCCTGCAGGCCTGGGTCCCTCTCAACTGCCTTCCTTTGCTGGCCATCTTGTGGTGGCCATCTTTGACCACATGGGGCAGCCATCTTATGATGGTCAATTTGCATATTACTCTTTTATTAAATAGGATGGATAATGGGAAAATCTGGTCAGACCTGCATGGCTCAGTAGTTGAGTGTCAACCTATGAACCAGGAGGTCACAATTTGATTCCTGGTCAGGATATGTGCTCAGGTTGCAGGCTTGATCCCCAATGTGGGGTGTGCAGGAGGCAGCCAATTGATTATTCTCTCTCATCATTGATGTTTCTTTCTTCTTTATTTTCTGAAACAATAAAAAAATGTTTTTTTTTATAAAAACAAACAAGCCCAAACATTTTTTTTAAAAAAGAGAGTGGGAAAGTCCAATCAATATCTTACTTTACATTTAATATCTCTTTCAGTTGAATTGTAGTGGAGATTCTTGGCATTTCTGTATGAGAGTCTATCCAGTTATTCTGTTAAGGGCCTCTTATTTACCTTAACTCTATCCATAAGCAGCCTTTATAACCTGATCTCAAAGGTAGTGAGTGAATAGGTGATTAGTAAATGGAACTGTTAACATCCACCTCCTCTGTTCACTATGTCTTTGCTCTTTCAAATGAGCTGGACATATTAGTATCATCTGGGAGCTTGTTTGAAATGCAAATCTCAGTGCTAAATGAGGACCAACAATTTAAAAAGTATTGAGGATAAATTGGATGCACATTAAAGTTGAGGAGCTGCCATTATCTAACACTCTTCATGTGGAAATGTTAATTGTGAAGCTGATAAAGTCTAAAATATGCCTCACATAATTTAAATTCCTACTATGGGAAATACCTGGCAGTATCTGGGAAATAAAATTAATCTCTGTGTGTATATGTATAGAGTTTTGTATGTTCCTGCTTGATGTTTCTTTCCTGTATTTTAGTTTATGCCAACAATTCAACTATCCTACTGAATGAGACATTTTTCCCTCCTGGAGAAATTCAGACTCTGACCAAGGGAGCCAAATTAGTGTTTCAAGGGTCCCAAGTTCAGATGTTTTTAACTTGAAGTGGGTCATAGACTTGATGAACTTGATAGCATAAGGGAAGCCAAGGAAACTTCTTCAGGAAAATGTCCTCAATTTGGGACATTAAAGCATCCAGATTAAGCCCAAGGTGGAGTTGCTCATGCTAAGCCTTATGTCAGAAAATCAAAACTTTAATAAGTTTCTAAGCTCCACTCTCCCAGAAAAGAAAGGCTTAGGTCAACCAATCTTAGTTCTTGACTGTTCAGCACAAATTACCTGACTTGGTCCTAAGACTTCCCTTTGCTTCATTTAAGGAAAGTAACCCTGCTTTCACCAATCAGTACATGCTCGGTATAACTTCCTCTATCCTTTCCATATTAATCTAAAAAAGTCTTTTTCATTGTGCAGTTATTTGGAGCCCCTTTCTATTTTTAGACTGGATGCTGCCCCATTCACAAATTGTTGAATAAAAGCTTCCTAGACCATACATTGTCCAAGGATCTTTTCTTTTAACATGAGGAATTCATGGTACTACTGGAGCCTGTCTGTAGATCTCCTTAGAAAGTTTTCCTAATCAGCTTCACTTTGATCAAAGTGTCTTGGATTCATGAATCTTAAGAGATTTCCCAAGCTCCTGAAATCATATTTAAAAATTTTCTGTTTATGTGCATTTTTTTTTCTAGGAAGAGAAACCATAATATTAATCTGATTACCAAATAAGTCCATTTCCCAAAAAAGCAAGTCTAGTAGGTAATAATAATTTTGAATGTTTCCATAGGTTTTTACTCCTTAGATAACCTCTCATATTTGTTATTCTTAGCAATTTGACAAAATGGGTAAACTGGAGATTCAGGGGTGGCATCTAAAGAAAGTGTAAGTGAATTAGCTTAGCTTTACATTCAGTCACCATTCCCTGCCTATTGAACTGGTAAGCCTTTGAGGATCCCTTCTCTAGAACCCACATCTACCGTATTCACAAGTGTTCCCCAAAAGGTGTTCTAATGTCCCAATCTTAGTTCTTCCTGGGCATCACCAATCAACCCCAATTTCCCAGGAGTCTGATCAAATCCTTACAAGAGACGTGGTCTCCCAGGTTTCCTGTAGTGGGCATGCAGAATCGACACACTTTAAGGACCTTCATGACCATGAAGAAAATGAAGAAAGGAAACAGAGAGAAAAGGACAGAAGTTGACTTAGAAGGAAGGCATGGATGAAGGAGATGCAATGGTATGACATTCTCTTTCAGAGAGTATTAGGGGTTTCAGTTGAATAAAAAAGTTTGTTTAAGATGCAATTGGAAAGCTTTCTCTTTGGGAAGGATGATTTGAATATTATTTGAAGTTTAGCCCTGGCTGAGTGGCTCAATTGGTTGGAGCATTGTCCCTTACACCAAAAAGATTGTGGGTTCACTCCCTGGTCAGGGTGTGTATGGGAGGCAACTGATCAAGAATTTTCTCTTCTCTTCTCTTCTCTTCTCTTCTCTTCTCTTCTCTTCTCTTCTCTTCTCTTCTCTTCAATAAAAACATATCCTTGGGTGAGGAGTATAAAATAATTTGAAGTTTAATAATGTTCTTTAAAGAGACTCAGCTTGCCTAAAGTTACCAGGTTAGTAGAGTGTCAGCTCCATTCACAGTGTGGGTATTTCGAAATACAGCTCGTTGTAGTCTCCATTTCTTGAGTAATCTTGAATGTCTTGACAAACATGAGCAAATGTGATACATTTTTTCTTTGAAATATTTTATGCATTAGAATATTTATTTTCCTTTTGGTCTTTAAGCATAAGATATAGGCAATGGGCTAAATTATATTCCTTTTTTTCTTCAATGGTAAATTTTTGAAATGTAGTTTCAATCACATATACAACTAGATTCGACAACCAGGGAACATTCTAGGTTAGGAAAAGTTGGCATGATTCTTCTTTGAAACTGAATTCCTTCTTAGACAATGGACATTTTGGTAAAACTGTCTTTCAGTAGAACGTTTTGTGGCTTACTTTAGAATGTAGGTGATGATTCTTTTTAAAGCTGCACTTTGTATGAATTACAGTGCCTAGAATAGTCTTGTTATTTCATTTTCATTTGCCTAATAGTAACAATTTACTCTAATTGAATCTTTTAATCGAGAAATACCAGGGCACTTTATAAGCATTAATTAATGCTCCCAACTCCCCAGTGCGGTAGGTAAGTGTTAGCCTTGTTCTATAAATGTGTAACTGAAAGAACAGAGTTAAGTGACTTGCCCAGGGCCACCCAGGAAGCCATGGGGTGAAAGGCTGACAGAAACTGCCTGGCCTGATGATCGGTCCCTTGGTTCTCAAGCTGGAGGCAGGCGGCCTTTTCATTTATGTGGTATAAGAGGAAAAGGAGAAATAGTGGTGATCCCTTCATCTTTATTCATTTCTTTGGTTCATAGATGAGGGAACTCAGTCACAGAGCAGTGATGTGACTTCACTACCCAAGATAAATCTGTCCATTCGCCCATTCCACTCATTCAACAAATATTCATTTGAGTGTCTGTCACATGACAAGCATGCTTAAATTCTAGGAACACACTAACCAAAACAAAGGCCTTGTTTTTGAGGAGGTTATAAGGCAATGGGAGGAAGACTGGCAATAAATGTGATGCTATATCAGGTTTAATCAGTGTTTTTGAAGAAAATAAAAGCACCCAAAAAAGGAGAAGAAGTGTGTCTGTTTGCTGGAGAGTAGGTGTTGCTACTTCATAGGTGGTGTGCAGTAAAGCTTTGTTGATAATAAAACACTGAAGTAGAGAATTGGGAGGCAAGACATGCAGGTACTTGGAGGAACAGTTTTCCAAGTAGAGGGAACAGCATATGCAAAAGCTCCGAGATAAAAGAGAGCATCTGGCTTATATGAGGAATAGAAAGGAGGCCTTTATCCAAGAGAAGTAAGCAAGGGGAAGAATCTTAGGTGATGATATCAAAGTACAAAAGGGGACAATATCTTAGAGAGCCTGGTCAGCCATTGTAAGGACTTCAGCTTTTACCTGATTGACATGCGAAGCCATGAGGTAATTTGGGTGGAGGAGTGACATAATCTGACTTAGAGTTGTGAAGGATTACTCTGTTATTATATGGAAAGGAGCTAGGGATGCAGAGGGGACGTGTACAAATAGAAAGGCCAATTAAATGGGCAAGAGATTATGGCAAAATTGAATATTTACCAAGATAAATGGCATGGAATAGGACAGGTTGTTGTGGACTGAAGAACTCTGGCATTAAAATCCATTAACTTTAAGGCACAAGATTTTTTTCCTTATTATGTTGGTGCTTAATAGTTTTCAGAAGATTGACAGTATTCCTCTGGGTGAGTAACAGCAACTGTAAATAAGTTTTCTCCAATGTGTACTCTTTAAGATACAGATGCCTAACAATGACCAAGGAGTGAGCTGTACCTTAGGTGCGGAGGTACAGGTCATTCAGGTGAGACACATTCCAAGGCACTGATTCTGTAGATCAAAAGACAAAGGAAGGAAGGGAGTTGACTATGGGCTGAGCATCACCACTGGAGGCTGGAGGATAGTGCTGGAGATAAGCTTATG
Organism: Murina feae; assembly: GCA_004026665.1. Lineage (NCBI taxonomy): Eukaryota > Metazoa > Chordata > Mammalia > Chiroptera > Vespertilionidae > Murina > Murina feae. The sequence goes on along the minus strand of PVJC01008726.1, from coordinate 32,789 downwards.
CACGCCAAGTCAGTGGACTCAAGTTCAAATTCCAGCTTTGTCTTGGAAGCTAAATGACTTTGGGGGCAAATTCACCTCTCAGAGCCTCAGTTTCCTCATCTGTGAAATGGGGTTAGTAATACTGGCTCTTCCTTTAGGTCAGGTAATTCACAAGCTCAAATCCTTGAGGCAAAACACCTATTTCTCAGTAGTAGTCAGACTCATGAAAGATGCATTTTTATTATTTTTAAGTTTATTAAGCAAGCTTTTCCATGGAAATGCTTATAAAACAAGTCACTTTTATACTTCAGCCTTCATTGGTAACTACTTAAGATCTTCAGGAAGTTTAGCAAGAAAATCACAGGCCTCAGTAATTCTGTTGGTTCTTTGTCATCAGGTATTTTTAAGTAAACACTACATTACAGAATCTAAGATTCTTAAATAGTGAGTCACTGTCACTTAGCAAGATGGTCCTTTGTGAATGAGTCTGTCAGTTAGGATGTTTTAGCTGCATGTAACAGAAAGATATGCCCAACAAGGTCTTAAGTGATAAGGACATGCAGTTACTTTTTATGTGAAGGAGTCTGGTAGAGGTTGGTAGGCCAGGAATGGTGTAATGGTTCAAAGATCAGAGTCCTGTGATTTCTGTATCCTTCTTATCATTCTGCTTATCTCATAGTCTCAAGATGATTGCTCATCTCAACCATCCTAGCTCCGGACATTACATCCCCACTGTAGTTACGCTCAGAAAAGCAGTGGCCAAGAAAAAAGATGCTGTCCTGACCAGGCTTGCTCTTTTTATGTTAGAAGGGAAGCCCCCAGTAGACATCTACTCATCTCTCATTCGTCAGTGTAGGTACACATGACACTTCTAGACCCTTGTGTATCCTTGAAGGGAAAGGATTACCATGTCTGTTTAGAGTAATCATAAGCCATTCCATGTAGATGGGAGGAACCTGCACTCCCTGAGATCGAGACCTCTGCCTTCTCTTGAACACAAAATTAAGACCCTGGGAGCAGGTATAAACTACACTTGTGTTCATGTGGGGGCAGGGGGCAGGATTACAGTTGGGCAGGGGCGTGTCTGAATGAGTCCTTTAGATAGGATAGTATGTGCTGACTTTTTTGGAGGTGACAATTAAGCTGTGATCGATATCTTCCCAAGGAAGAGGAACCCAACCTAGTTTGTAGGAGGAACAGGAATATATCCATGGTGGCTGGGTGTGGTGGGAAAGGAGACTGACAAGTAGGCAAGGCCAGCTTAAGAGTTTGGATCTTACTCTAAGTAAAATGAGAAGCCATTAGAGAGTTTTAAGTACAGGAATGAGAAGACTTATGTTTCAAAAATATACATCTGGATGCTGAGAGGAGAAATGGAGAGATGGATTAGGAGGCTATTTCAGCCATCAAGGCAGTCCAGTCATCACTTTTGACCCCAATCATTCCTTCCTCCTAGTGTTTCCACCCTTGTGTAGTCAACTCCCACATTTTGCCAGGGTTAGTCAATGTGACAAACAGAATAGAGCACAAGTACTATTCTGTTGCTTCTGAGATTAGGTCATAAAAGACTATTGCTTCCATCCAGGTCTCTCTCTTTCTTAGGTCTTTCATGCTGGGAGAAGCAGGCTACCATGTTATGAGCTACCTTGATGAGAAGCCGATGTAGCAAGGAACTAAAACCTCTAGCCAAGTGCCAGTAAGGAACTGAGCCAGTAAGGAACAACTCCATGAGTGACCTCAACTGAGGATCCTTCCCTGAGTACAGTGACTGAAGCCATGGTTGACAGTTTGCAGCCTCATGAGAGAACCTGAGCTGGAATGACCTAGCTAAGTCCCTTCCAGAGTCCTGTGTGAAATAATACATCCTTGTTGCTTGAGGGATCTGTGTGCTGGAATGATTTACTATACCACAATAGATGGCTAATACAGGTGGCAGCAGTGCGGGTAGAGAGAATTCAATTCTTAGAGAATTTGATGCCTATGGATCCAGCAAGAATTCCCAATAGATGATGTATAAAGACTGAGAGAAAAGAGTCTGATCAGAGTTAGCTTACAGAGTTTTTACTTGAGAAAGTGGGAGGATTTTCGTGTCGTTTACTGAGGTGCGGAAATTTTGATAGAAGACCAGGTTTGGGTAACATAGTCAAGAGTTACTTTTCTGGGCATGTGAGATATGAGAGACCAGTTATTTCTCAAGTGGGCAATTGCCTATGAATCTGGAGCTCTGGGGAGAACTTAGGAATGGAGAAATAGATTGCAGAATCTTTAGAGTAGATTTTCCATAGATTTAAAGGTTGGATCTGGGTGAGATGACCTATAGCGAGCGTAGAGAGAAGAGAAGGGTTTAGGGTATGGCCTTACGTCCCTCAGCATTGCTGCTCCTATTGTGAACACTGACCAGGGAGTGAGAAATTAATATCTACATTAAAACACAGGTCACTTTACAAATTAAAATGGAATCTGTATGGGAATGGGAACCCATATAAGTGTTAAGTTGTCCATGCCAGGCCTGTTCAATATTGGGCATTCCTACTAGAGAAACCTTTTAAAACCTCTTTATGATGTGGCATTTGTGCACTGTGGGTGTGTGTAAAGATTGCTATGGGACCTTAACTTCTGAACTTCCTGTCACTTGGTGAATTTTCATTTGAAACCTTCCTATTGTGTGACCATAAACTTACAAATTAAACATGTGCAGCTTTGCACAGTGGCTTCCAGTGTGTTGACTTTCCAAGGAAACATGCGCCATGGTATTGGATATTTATGAGTGTAGAGAAATCTAAGGCAATGTATTTCCATTTCATATTCCATAGCAAATTACAGCTCGGCGTGGACTTTTAAAAATAGGTTTGCTTTACTTCAAACAACTTGCTGACCCTGAGTTTTCCTGAGAGTGTTGGTACAGATACTCCTGAGGGCTCTTTCATAAACGGTGTGGTGTCCCAGGACCTGGTCGCCCCCGCCCCCACCCCCACCCACCACCCCCAGACTCCTTGGAAACCTTTTGCTTTGAGAGTTTACTTAGGGGAAACTAAGAGCAATTTTCCATTTGAGGGCAATTTCCACAACACTGAAAGCTTTTAGTCCCAGAGATACAAAAACAATACAATATGTTTTCAGTGGTCAGGAGAATCCATGTCTAGCATACACTGTAAAGAGTTGCACTGTGACAGCCAATGCAATTTCTTGTATTGGTTGCATAATGGGACTGAAACGTACCAGAACTTCCGGAAAGCTGAGTGTGAATACAGTCTTCTCCCTTTGCTCCCTGGACTTGTCTTTTTCCTATCTCAAGGAAGACTGGGTTCCTAGGGCATAAAAACTTTTGATCTGGCTTTACACTTCCAATCTGTGCTTCCTTTAAGAATACCCCCACCATCATGCCCTGTACGTCAATCACGATATGTTACCAGCAGGTGGCAACAGCGAGTGCAACAGAATGGAAAACCCCAGGTCAGGATCTCTGCAGATAACTCAGAAGGGTGGTGTATGCAGAAGGGAAAGGGCTGCTATTTATTTAAAGAGAAATGTGCTTCCCCGCTCTACCCCACCTCTTCAAAAGCCCATTCTTTTTTTTCCACCGACACTGATTTGGATCAGGTCAGTACCCTATTAACCAGAGGGAGGTCCTTTTAACAGCCTGTAGATCTTTTCCTCTACATCAGGGGGAGGGTGGTTTGCCAGTGTTTGTTAAAGAGTTCTCATTTTCTGACTTGCCTGCCCCTATGGGCCTCTTAAAACAACGCTGACAGCAAGTGGCAAAGAATAATTTATTACTGAGAAGACTGAGCAAGAACTGACTAATTTGACCCTGGAACTGGGGCATCAGAAAGCCAGAAAGGGATGGCTGGGTTATTTGCCAACACACAAGAGCACCAGAGCCCGTTGGTTACAAAGGCTGGCAGCAGCTGTGGTCAGTTCCGTGACACCGGCCCCAGCTGGTTGATTCCTTTGTGGATGCCATCGCAGAGAGAGGGAATTAATGTTCGCCTGCGGTGGGTTCTCTATGATTTCAGAACTAGTGCTGTGACAGGCACAGCATGACAGAGCAGACATGCTTGGGCTTGTGCGTGCCCAGTGGAGGTCTCAAGCTGTTTTTCAGGCCCAAGGAGCAAAGTCACCTGGGAGTGTTTTTCCAGGGAACATTTGCTTTCTGGGGATACAGACCTTTGGAAGGGCATTATGTGCAGGCTGTGGGTAAGACAAAGCATATATGAGGGAGGGTGAGCTCGTCCCATGCTAGGGTCTCCTCTGAGCTCAAAATCACCTTATAGACTTAAAAGATAGTTAGATCCGAGCCATAGCAATGTGTCAAGGGAACTAGATACAAAAATTCCAGGATACAGTAGCAGCCACAGCCTTAGTGGGGCAACTCTAAAAAGGATCCCTGTGTTTTCTTCTAAAAGCAAGTGTGTTTTCAGAAACCTCTTGCCTCCCATCCCACTCAGAATCTGAACTGTTAGCAGCTTCCTGAGATGCAATTCTTGTTATCCATGGGGACTCTTCATGGCTAAGAACAAAGACGTCATATTTTTCAAAGGAGGGGGAATCCTATTTACCTCACCACCTAAAATAGTTCATTGTAGGAGCTTAGGCAATGGCTTTGGTCTTGCTTGTCATTGACATTTTAACTTCTTGGCAAGTTATAAAATCTTTGCATTTCCATTTACCAATCTGTCAGGGTAAGCACCTCCTTAGATACTCTATATAATAATAATAATAATAATAATAATAATAATATAACTAATTATGGCTATTAGTCACATTCTAATTGCTAGACCATGTGGTCCTCACCTATACTCCTCACATTACCAAAAATCCATCTCTGGCTCTTTCTCTATCTTCCAAAACACTTACCTATCAATCAATTACCATTTATTGACATAAGATCTATGATTGCAAGAATTATTGGGTTCTTTTCCCAGTAGAGTACCCCAAGTATTTTAAAACTGTTTGACATACAAAAGCATTCAAATTAATATTTGGTAAGTGAATGACAACAAAACACCTCTGCAGGTAGGTAGATACACATACACATCACATATACACTCATATAAACTATATTTATTATATGGCTCTTATCTCTTATTCAACTAGGTGTAGCAGAATATTTCTTTGGAGTAGCTTAATAGCCTGCTTCCAATGACTTTATATACTGAAAACATTAAAACCACATTTCTCTTAAAATATTCCTAGATTTTGATCTTTCATAGTCATACGACCATCTCATAATTATTTCATACTAGGGGCCCGGTGCACAAAAATTTGTGCACTTGGCGGGGATGGGAGGGTCCCTCATCCTGGCCTGTGTCCTCTCACAGTTTGGGACCCCTTGGGGGATGTCCCTCTGCCCCCGAGGCTGCCCAGCAGCCTGGAATCCAGGCGTGGCCTCCGTGTGTGCTGTGTGTCCTTATTACACCTATTCCCAGGCCTCAGCCTCGGGGGCGGAGCTGGCTCGGTCCCTCCGCCCCCGAGGCTGCCCTGCCGCCTGTAATCCGCAACTGGATCTATTTCAGGCCTCCATCGCGGGCACCCTGCTCCTTCCCCAGCGGTTGTGGCCTGGTTGTGGCCTGTGCTTTGCGGCTTCTCTGGGCTGTGGCCTCCGCCATCTTGGCTGGGTTAATTTGCATACAGCTGCTCTGATTGGCTGGTGGGCGTGGCTTACCCGTCCTGAAGAGATGTTTTTATTAGTTTAGATTAGAAAGATAAAATGCTCTAAAATATATGAATGATGAGGTGTTCTTCTATAGAATAGAAGTATTTTATTTAATAAAAATAGTTCAGAAAAAAAGTTATCCAACTCATCTCAATGCACATTTCAGTAGTTCTTCTTGTACTACCTTCCTAGTGGGAATGCAAAATAAGGTATTAACCAACCTCATTAAGATCTAAAATGAATCTCTTTATGTGTGTGCATACAAGTGTGTATGCATGTGAGAGATGTGTGTGAGAGCGTGTGGGTTGGTGAGCATATGTATGTGTGAGTGAGCATATGTGTGTATGAGGGTGTGTGGTGAAGTCTGCATGGGCACGCTATTACTGCTGTTTGTCTGTTTCAGGTCATAGTGTAGACATTCTATTGACATCATTTGCCCTTAAAAATATCCCAGAGCCTAATCATTGCTACTACTGTTCTAGGGAGGGTAATCCTGAAGTACAGGTTAAACAAGAACCTGTCCAAATATTATGCAAATTTAACCAAGAATCAAGTCCAAGTCTTCGGACATCCCTGCACAGCTGTGAGGGAAGGCAAACGCAGTGCATACATCTCCACCAGAGAACGGCATTATTATAAGTAATGATGATTTTAGTCTTAATTGTAATATCTTAACTTTTTCCTTTTTTTGTAAATATATTTTATTGAGTTTTTACAGAGAGGAAGGGAGAGGGCCAGAAAGCCAGAAACACCGATGAGAGAGAAACATGGATCAGCTGCCCCCTGCACATCTCCCACTGGGGATGTGCCCGCAACCAAGGTACGTGCCCTTGACTGGAATTGAACCCGGGATCCTTGAGTCCGTGGGCCAATGCTCTATCCACTGAGCCAAGCCAGTCAGGGCAGGAAAACATAATTTAGATCAGTGATTTTCAACCAGTGTCCCCCAAGAATTTTTGAAATATTTAATACCTGACTCTTTAGTCAGGGGCACTGATCTCTTTTCTCTTAGATTGTCAAATTAAAAAATGATATCTGTCAACACAACAAGAGCTATTTGATGTGAATGAATAAAAATTAAACCTTTTTTTTAGATTGGCAAAAAAAAACAAACATAATTTTTGGTGTGCTGCAGAATTTCAGTAATTAGTTTATGTATGCAATGAGATGAAAAAGTTTATGTATGCAATGAGATGATTGAAAATTGCAGCTTTGGATGATAAAAAAAGAAAACTAAAAAGCAAAGCTTTATTTATTTGGGGGCATTACTAAGAAAATATTAAGTGCCCATTAAATGTTTCCTGGCTTCTTGGTACTCCTGCATGCTCTCTCCCTCTCCCTTCCTCTCTGCAATCAATAAAAATATATTTAAAAAATAAAAATAAACAAAACTATCATTTCTATTTTGGGAGTAAATTTTTAAAGTTGGATTTCAGACTGGGACGCCTCCTGGAAAATAAAAACCATTAAGAAAAACATGGAAATCCATGGCTCTCCTGCAAGAGCGTTAGGTATTTTTGGTTTCCTAAAGTCATGGTAGGCCTAAAGGAAGGCTGACACTGGTCAACTTCTACGGACTTTTATTTATTTTTTTTTTGGGGGGGGTAATATGATGTTAAACGAAATAAAAAGTATTCCCATTATCCAGGACACATACATACACCACAGTTTATGGCTTAGCAACATTTAGAAAGAAAAGATGCTATTTTTTGAATATATTTGTGTTTTCTCTATGACAATGATCTGCAGTTTCCTTTGGCTTTGATTTTGCTTTGTGGGGTTGGGAGAACTATTAATACAGTTTTTTAGACTGCTGAAACTTTTAAAAACCTTTGAGCATACAATATCCTCACCTTTCAAGATACAATATAACTCTTGTTTTTTAATGGGGGGGGGGTGGCGAGGAGGGCAGAAAAATAACCTCTCGCCAAATACCAACACAACATTTGTAAGCTAAATTGTTCTCTTTGCTATTTCTGAGTAAGTCAAAGTAACACATGGTTAGAGGGATATTTTAGCTGCCAAGGTAGCATTCTTTTTGCACCCAGGACTTTGAGAGTTTTGGATTTTCAAACTCTATGCTGACCACTCAGTCCCTGAGGTTGATATCCTAGAACTTCAAAGACACTTTTGAGGTAAGCAAGACAATTACAAATGTACTGACAGACGTGGTTGGGTGGCTAAGTGGTTTAGTGCATCCTGCTGTACATCAAAAGGTTTTGGGGTTCATTTTCCAGTCAGGTCACAGACCTATGTTGCAGGTGGTGGGTTCAACCCAGGCTAGCTTGTGTATGGGACGCAAAGGAAGGCACACTATCCATGTTTCTTTCTCATATCAATGTTTCTCCCTCTCTTTCTCCTCCCCCCTCTAAACATGAACAAAAACATATCCTCAGGTGAGGATTTAAGAAAAAGTGCTAACACAATTGAGAGGAACATTAACATTCCTCTTATTTAAAGTTTAAAAAAAAAGACACCAGTCATGACTCCTGCTTCAGAATTTTAGGGTTCATGTGAACAATTCAAATATGGGAGATATTGAGCCATCTCTATCCTGTCCAAAGCAATTTTTATTTTCCAAAGAGTAACGACTCCATTATTGTACCCCAGGAATTATGATAGCACCTCCTGTTCCTCTCAAGAGTCTCCAGTTTAAATGATGAATTATATGGCTCCCTTATTAATGAGGGATCCAAACCACAAGCCTTGAAAGAGAAGCACAGGTTTTATAACTAAACCAGACTACCTTCCTGGCAAAGTAGAGATGAGCCTTCTAACTTTCAAAGCGCGGTCCAATTTATTTTACTGATGCCATTCATGATCCCGTGTGAATTGAATAAATGCAGAAGCCCCTTGATTTCTGACCAAGTAGTGCATGCTGCGAGGGCTTAGTGACGCTCTCGCATTGAGCACCTCCAACATAGTACAGTGTTGAAGCAGCTTTTTCATATTGTGAAGGTCGAGGTGTGAGTGTGACCCTTCCCCAGCTGTCAACATTCACTTTTCCTCCTCGGTACATAATTAATTTTATATGTGCCAGCATTTTCATACAGTAAAAAAACAAAACAAAACAAAACAAAAAAAAAAAAACGAGAGAGATGGGGTGGGAAATTAATTCGAAATACAAAATTCATGAAAGAAGCTAGGGCGATGTGGGGTAGGGTTGGCCGCTTTCTTTCATCAGGTGGCATAGGACCACTTTTTTGACGGTGAAACCGGAAGGCTATCCAAGTGAGAGGAAGAACGTTGCTTCGGCACTTATGCTCTAGGACCTTGCTTCTTAAAGTGACGCCGATTCGTCAGCATCATCTGGAGATTGCTGGAAACTGCAGTTAGGAGATGCCAGGGCTCAGTGAGAGCTTCCTGACTCCATCCTGGTTAATTTCCTATCGTGAGCGATTGCTGAGGAAGTGGGGTCACTAACTTGGAGGCGGCGCCCGATGATTACCTTGATATGGAGGAAGCACACACACACAAAGGTTTTAATTGCAAACATTCTTCCCCATTGAGATAGTAGTTTCAGAAAATCTCTGCTTTCAAACTACTTATGAAGGGAGATTGAAGTTTACAATAAATGGATCTGAACTAGTTCTGTTTTGTCAATACAATAAAGTTCTGAATTGAAAATCTGGATAAAGAAGACCTGCATCACCCCTTTTCGCTTGGAGAAAGCCACAACTAGAAATAGATGCAAAGCCAGCAGCAGGTAAGAAAAAGAGGAAGGTTGGTGAGTGTACAATCGTAAGGAAAGCATCATTTCAACCAGGGGAAGACTTATCTCAGCAGTTGCTTAAACCAAGGTTGGGGGAATCTAGTTGGCAAGAACGAAGTTATGGGTGGATAAGCACCCCTGAAGTGAGGTTCACCTGGAAGTTCTGAAGGTGGAGTAACTAAGAATTTCCAGTAGTGTGATTCCAAATACATTGAGCTTTCCAGGAATCATTCGATCCCAATGATAAGGCAGTGGCATTGGATTCTCATCCCCTCCTTTCCCTCAACAACAAAATGGGAAGATCATTTTCCTGTAAAATGCATATTAAAAGACAGAATTCTGGATGAGTCAAGTAAAATCACCTTTGCAACTGTAGCAATAGTGAGTCACCATTCTTCATTACTTGTCAACCCTCAAAGCCCTGCGGTTGCTATGAATGGCATCGCCTTTCCTGGGGCATGCCTGGAAGAGCACCGCTTTCTCTCGGCCTTTTAACAGGCTGAGCTTTCAGATGCACATTTTCCTTTGTGCACCTGCAGTTTTGAGTCAACAAAAATTGCCAACCCAGGGTGATAAGCCCCATATAAATAATTAATGACACAGAACTAATTACTCCTGCATTAGGCCACCTGCATCCTCACAGCTCAAGAGCCCCAGGTGTGAAAATTGCAGAGACAACTAATTGTGAGCGGCATTTGTACCCTGCAGAGGAGGCCCCGGCTGCTTCCTGCTCACATTTTTTCAGGGTTCAGCAGGCAGAGCATGGGTGGGACTGGCTGCATTTGTAACTGTCTCAGACAACACAGTGGCTCTTGAAAACTGAGCCCTTAGAGGCCACCAGGAGGTAATAGGGACTAGGTTTAATGAAAAGAAATATGCCTTGAAGGATATCGTTGGAAATTGTTCCTGGAGGTATGTGAACCCTCTCGCAACAAACCCTGAGTGAGAGTTTTATGTCATCATTCAAGTGGATTCAACCAGAGGACTTTAGGATTTTAGTCTCCAAGTACACACATGGAATTGTACACCTATATGCCTGAAGTTTTAAAAATGTACATTTTTGTTGGGGCTCTTTGCTGTGGTGCATTGGGTCCTGCGTGTGTGTGTGTGTGTGTGTGTGTGTGTGTGTGTGTGTGATGTAGGCTCCTTCAATCAAGATCTTAAAATTTTGTTTAAAAGAAACCTAAAGAAGACAGCTATATAGAGTATGCTGACTTAAACACTGGTAGAAGTTCTCAGGCTGTCTTGTACAATACTCTATTATTTTGTGTTGGCTTTGAATGAAAAAGAAAAAAGCAAAAAAATACATTTAAAGTTACTACCTCTAGCCATTTCCAATCCATTGATTTTGCTTGGTGCAAAGCTTGGTTTGATGATCTGGCTCCTCAGTTAATGACAGTGTCTTGCCAATTATTATCATTGTCTCATGGTTTGAAGGTGAACATCTATGAAGTGACAGAATTAAGGACTAAGTACTTAGAAAATATTCCGGATGAATGTGTTCAGCAATGTATATATTTTCCCTTTAACACACACACACACACACACACACTTATGTGAATTAGGTCATAGAATACCTATTGTTTTCATCTTGTAAATTTAAAAACTAAGAAAAAAATCTTTTTTTTTTGCTTAACTTCCTGATTCACTCCTCTTCTTCCCTTTCTACCTGTAACTGAGATTAACAAGCTACAGTTTCCTCTCTGCTCATTATTATATTTAAATTTATATTTTCATAAATATATAGTGATCTCTGATCACTATTTAAATTAATAGATATTTTTATTGATTTCAGAGAAAGAGAAAGGAAGAGAGAAGGAGGGAGGGAGGGGGCAGAGAGAGAGAGAGAGGGAGAGAGAGAAGAGAAGAGAAGAGAAGAGAAGAGAAGAGAAGAGAAGAGAAGAGAAGAACATTGATTTATTGTTCCACTTACGTATGCATTCAGTGGTTGTTTCTTGTATGTGCCCTGACCAGAGATCGAAACCACAACCCTGGTATCAGGATGATGCTCTAACCAAATGAGCTAGCTACCCAGCCAGAGCCTAAATTAATAAGTTGTTTTGAGCAGTTTTAGGTTTACATAACGATTGAGTGGAAAGTACAGAGATTTCATCTACTCTTTCACCTTCCCTCCCCCCAGTTTCTCCTATTATTGACATCTTGTATTAGTGTGGTACATTTGTTACTGTTGATGAGCCAATATAAATACATTGTTATGCATGATTATTATTATATTTTTTAACTAAAATCTATAGTTAGGCTTCTCTCATGTTTTACATTCTGTGGGATTTGACAAATGTATCCACAATAACAGTATCATGCAGAAGAGTCTAGCTGCCCTAAATTTTCTAATCATTTTTTTTACAAAAATAAGATATATGTCACAGTCAATTGCCTGAGTGGATTTACCCCCTTCCTTTTAACAGCTGCATTGTTTTCCATGGTACAGCCATTTATCCAACCATTTACCCAACCACCATCTATCCAACTTTTCCTCTTGTGGAGAATTCACATTATAACCTGTGCACATTCTGCTTTTACACCTACAGGATGAACTCCCAGCAGCAGGGCTCAAAGATCAAAGGCTCTATGCGCTATTAAGTTTAATAAGCATCGCCACATGGCCTTTAGAGATGGTTGCATCAAGTGTGACATTCCCAAGAGATATATGCAAGTACTTCTCCCGCTGCCCCAATCTCCACCAACAGCAGGTGTTTTTGACAGTTGGTATTTTTAAACACTTGGCAATTTTTGTTTGAGAAAGACTCATAACACACTAGTTATTTATGTTGGCTCTGCATTCTGACTGGGTTAGAGTTCCAGCTCTTTCGCTTTCTGCTCAACAACCTCAGGCAATTTGCTTCACCTCCCAGTACCTCCATTTCCTCATCTAAAATATAGATGGTAGTAATTCTGATTCTATTATGTCATAGGGTTGATTGGTTGGTTAGACAAGATACTGCATGTAACAGGCTTAGTTTGTGCCTGGCTTATTCACTTAATGATAGTTGTTATTAGGGCGTTACAGATTGATTATTAGACCCTCTAGACAGTATCTAGGAGTAATGATATTCCTAGATAAACTGTGGATCTCTACCAAATTTGATGTTAGAAACAAAGCAGGACAAACATTCCCTTACTGCCAACCACAGAATAAAACATTCCTCTGTAAATGTGCAAAATAATTAAATTAAATTAAATCCAGGTTATTATAGAACCTGACTTGATTTAAGCACAAAACTTTGTCAAGGTTGAAGCTACAACCTGGCATATCAAATTTATTTAAGTGTTATGTCTTCCTTTCCCATATTTAAAAATGAAATAAAACTGGTTACTATTGAATTATTAAGTAACCCCTCTTCAGATTTTATTTTTAATCCTTTGGTTAGGCAGCCTGTAGATGTGCCTCAGGGCATATCACTATGTTCCCTGTGATTCTTTGGGCCCAAGATGGTTTTTCTGATTCTTCCCTTTCCCATGCTGTTTTTGCTACTCAAAATTATTCCTTAACAGAACCTGAGAGCATCCTTTGGGGAGAGAGAGGGAGGGAGGGGAAGGAGAATGTCCATGGTATGTAAAAAATGGGCAGCAAAAGTATAAGGGCCTGATGTAACTCCCTTCTAAACTTACCATTCAGGATGGCAAATACACTACTTTCCACCAGTTTCAATACATATCAAGCTGTGAGCAAGAAGGGGAAGGACTGGTGTTTGGCCTCTGTATCTGAAATGGAAGCTTCACCTTCCAGGAGCCTGTAGGCCAATGGCAGTCAGGTGACAGGGCCAGTGTCCTATTGTAGCCCCAGCAGAAAGGGCCCCTCCCTCCATGAGAAGTCTCACAAAAGGTAAGCGCTTGTGAACACCCTGAGAGTGTGGCTTCGGGTCTCATGCTGGGCAATGTCTAGCTATGACAGAAAGCTGGTTATGTTTGAGTAAAGATCTTGAAAAACTGGGAGGATTTTTGCATGTTTGGGGGCTTTGGTTTTATACTGAAGCAGGGGCATTGGCTTAGGAACTGGATGGGCTAGTCTATATGGCCTTCTGGGATGGCCCTTATTTCTGGACAAAAGTCAGGGCATGTTTGACCGGCGAGTTTTTATTTGCTTACTGCTGTAAGTAATGACAGGGATTGAAATGTCCAACACCTTCTCACTATTTTATGGGATTTGCATGAGAGTATTCTAATTAAAATGGGTATTGACTTGAAAATCAAGAAAGTGCAGTTCCTGAACAGGAACATTGAAAATTAGTTTTTGTTTTTACAAACAAACTCTAACCAATTCTTACATGACTCCACAATTTATGCCCTAGATATTTTTTTCTATTAATTCAGTAAATTCCACCGAATGTCCATGGTATATAAAAAGTGGGCAGCAAAAGTATAAAGGACCAGATCTAACTCCCTTCTAAACTTACCATTCAGAATGGGAAATACATCACTTTCCACTAATTTCAATGTACTATAGATCAAGCCGTGAGCAAAAAAGTGAGTGTGAGAAGAAGAAGAAATTTCTGTTTGGAGGGTTAGCAACAGATTCACATGGGCAGAGAAAAGGGCCAGACTTTGAATAACGGGCATAGAGGATTCCAACATCATCAGTGAGCGGAAGCCTTCCCAAGAAGCAGTTGTGTGTAGCCGAGAGTGTGAGGAATGTTCTGGAGAGAGGGAATAGATTGGTTTGAGTCCCAAATGTGTGGGGTCAGTATTAACTTAATAAGCTCCCTTTTGTTTTCCTTTCATCCAAATAAATTAGTGAATAAATAAAAAGAAAAACACATTGTCACACCATGCATCTCTAAGCTCACCAAATCACTTCACCCAAATCCAAGAAAAATGGTGGAAAGGGACTCTCAAGTTGTGAAAGGATATAGTGTTGAGGGTCTTGAACAACAGTTTGGGGAAGAAAAGGCCTTTCTTTCTGGAGTCTACAGGGAATTACTGAAATGTTTGATTAGGCATGGTGGTGGAATTGTCAAAGACCAGACAATCCCTAAGAGACTCAGGAAAAATAAGACGTGCCTATTTAATGGATGGGATGATGAGATGGGAAAAATCAGAGAGGAGTCTGAGGCTTTACACTGTTGAGAGTTGACTGGAAAGTAATATAATTATCGAATGCTTGAGCTGTACAGTGTGTGGATATAGATTGAATCTCGTTTTCCTCACTTCCTAAGAGTGTAACTTAGGGAAAGTTTTCTTATCTTTAAAATAGAAATCTTTATAGAACTCATATTATTGAATTGCCTAAATAAATCTGTGCTCCAAGAATTTTAGTTATACTGTTAGAAAAACTAGAGGCTTAGTGTATGAAATTCATGCACTTGGGGTACAGGTGTCCCTCAGCCCAGCCTATGTTCTCTCTCTCTCACAGTCCAGGAGCCCTTGGGGAATGTCTGACTGATGGCTTAGGGGAGAAGTCTTAAGCCAACAGTCGGACATCTTTAGCACTGCCATGGAGGCAGGAGAGGCTCCCACCATTGCTGCTGCACTCACCAACCCTGAGCCCGGCTCAGGGCTTCTGGCTGAGCAGTGCTCCCACTGTGGGAGTACACTAACCACCAGAGGGCAGCTTCTTCATTAAGCGTCTGCCCCTTGGTGGTCAGTCCATATCATAGCAAGTGGTTGTTCTGCTGTTCAGTCAATTTGCATATTAGCCTTTTATTATATAGGATATTTAAGGCAAGAACACTTATTTTAGACTTTCTCACTGAATTATTTGAATCTTAACCATTTGTTAGAATCACTATAGCAGAGGCAGAAGTCAAAATTAGCATGCCATAGTGGGGTGAATTTTACCTTTTTTAATTTGTAAATTGCATGTAGAATGTCATGGATGATTTATAGAAGTTCTGGTAATAAAGGATAGAGAGAGAAGAGGAAGAAGAGGAATTGTAGGGTGGAACATCCTGCATCAAGTCAGAGAATTGTTACCAGGGAAATCCTCTGTGATGGGGGGATGGGAAACTGGCAGGAGAAAGCCTGAACCATGTGTGTACTCATTGCACTGCTTATTTTGAAAAAGATGTGGAAAATTGCATGCAGAGTTTGAAAATGACCGTCCCAGCTATGATTCACTAAAGAAGTAACTCTCAGTCTCATCGACCTTGGCATTTCTTCAGAGGTCATGTTTACACATAATTTATAAAGTTATAACATGTGGTTGAAAGTTTCTCTGGCATATTTAGAAATGTCAGGGAGGGCAGTTCTCACCATTTCACTCAGGCTGCCTTCAGTTCTTGCCTATGTTTTAATTCAGTAAGTATTTACTGTGCTTAGAGCAAAGAAAGGTTCTAGTTTTCTGTACTGTGGACCACAAATCTGGAGTCCTCTGGAGATTTAGTTCCTGTTGTGTCCACTCAACTGGTCAGTTTTAAACAATGAAGAAATGTTGTGCCATGGACTCTGAGAGCATCATTCATCTGGCTCCTTACATTGGTCCTCTTCATTTTTTGTTGTTTTTTAAAAAAATATATTTTATTGATTTTTTTTGTTACAGAAAGGAAGGGAGAGGGACAGAGAGCCAGAAACATCGATGTGAGAGAAACATGGATCAGCTGCCCCCTGCACATCTCCCACTAGGGATGTGCCCGCAACCAACGTACATGCCCTTGACCGGAATCGAACCTGGGACCTTTCAGTCCGCAGGCCAAACTGGTTAGGGCTATTTTCTGGGTCTTAATTGGGTCAAAAGCTTTGAAGAAAAATCTTCAGGACAGGTGTCCTGTGCAACCTCACCTGGATGCTTCCCTTCCCTTATGATTTGATACCATGAAAGGGAGGTAACTTGTGTAAAGGGCCTGACTTATTTCTGGGGAGTTTTATTGGCTAACATGCTCTTTCTTAAAATCTGCATCTGTCTAATATTGTTTTGTTGATCCAGGAGCTAAGCAGAATCAATCTATTCCCCCTTTTGCATTAAGAGAGGTTAATTTGGAGGCTCTCATGTTCCCATATCTCTCCTCATTTTTCTTTCTTTTATAGGCTAAATTTCCATAGTTGACACTGTTTTATATTTTCTTTTTCTAATACTTGGAACCCATTCTATTAGTAATTAACAGTATAGTGTTATGTCTTCAGCATAGTTTAACTTTTTGTTGTTATTAATTCTCACCTGAGGATAGTTTTCATTGATTTTTAGAGTGGAAAGGAGGGAGGGAGAGACAGGAGGGAAAGATGAGAGAGAGGTAGAAAAAGTGAGAGAGACTGAGAGACATCAATGTGAGAGAAACACAGCATTTGGTTGTCTCCCACATGCGCCTGGATTGGGGCTAGGGATTGAACCTGCAACCTAGGTATGTACCCTCGAGTGGTAATCAAACCCAGGACCCTTCGGTTTGAAGGCCGGCACTCTACACTGAGAAACACAGCATAAATTATCTTGGTAGGTATACTGGGCTTTCACGAAGTTGAACAGCTAACTTTTAAAATTAGTTTCTCTCTGGAAGTTAACATGTCGACTGTGGAACTGATCATCTAAATTATTTTACCAATTTTTCCAGAGAAAACTCCTTGTTTAATCTCTTTCCCTTCCCCCCAACCCTCTCTGGCCTTCCTGCTGTAGTTTGACAGTCTGTTTGAACTAAAGGACTTTTATGCATCCATATAAGCATAACCAATGGACACAAAACACTGGGGGGTAGGGAAGGCTGGGGGAAGGTCAAGGGGAAAAAAAAGGAGACATATGTACTACTCTTTGTAATATTTTAAGCAATAATAATAATAATAATAAAGAAAACTCCTTGTGCCTAATTTCCAGGGTTTGTCGGTCTGCATTCCAAAGAGGTTTCTGGTGATCAAATTAGATTTGGACATGCTCTATATTTTTTAGAAAGGAGTTCCTAGCTTTTGGGACAAAATTATTTTTTATTATTAGGTTAGTAGTGGTAAAAGATGAGTAATGTTCCTGCCAAAAGCTGCCCTGGTCTGCTGGCTTTGCTTCTCACATAGATGAAGCCCCTCATGTCTCTGAGTGCCTTCACGTACACTTGGGTGTTTCAATCATGGACTCTGGAATCTGGAGGAACAGAGAAGGTGGGGGTGTGGGGGGGCGGTCTTAGCCTCAGCTGAGAACTGAGGTACTTGAAACTCAGAGTGGTAAAGTCCTTTGACCTTTGTCCTGCCCTGTTTCACCAGGCTCTGCAAGTAAATGCATATAAAGTCATCAAAGCCACCTTGGGATTGAATGACATTGTCTTTACATCAAAACAAAAGATGACAAACGAGTTCTTTTTCAAGTGGATTATGTTACTCTCCATAGATAGCAGAGATGATTTCTGGTGTTAGCTGGAAAGGGACAACTCCCAGGGAAATACTTAGAGGCCATTATTAAACTTCCTGATACTTCTAAGATACTGGTACAGATTTATTGTGATTTAGCAACAAGTTTATCTGTAGGACATTTTTCTAGCCACCTCAACTTTGAGAACCAAAGCAAAAGCCCGGAGGGAATCATAAAAATTCTTTGAGCAGCCAAACAGATGTTGCAAGTTCTATAATTGAGCTTTACCAAGAGCATTCTGCAAATTCAAAAAATAGCTAAATGTTGTTCCTACATTATCTTTAAGATGGCAGGGTAGAATTTTATTAATTTTAGAAAGATGGCTAACATCTATCTTTTAATGATGGTGGAATCATCAGTTATGTAGAGAAATTACAAATGTGGAATGAAATTGGGTACATGAGATATTATGATTTGTTGAGTAGATTTAAAATGGAAGATGACTTTGAAAAGAGAGAGTGATTAATACAGGTTTGAGAGGTTGGTGGTTTTTTTTTTTAAGTAATATTGTTAAATAGAAGGATATTTGAACTTAGGCCTTGAGACTGTGCTAACCCTTTGAAGCTGTCCTCAGGCTTGGGACTATGTGGTGCATGCTTCACCTCACCTCGTTACTGTCTTTGGACCCCATCATTAAGCATATTATTTAACAGTATCGGTCAACGTCTTTTAAAACAATGCCACTAAGATGCAAAAAAAGATTTTCAAAAGTCACGAATTTTACATGGCATTGTATACAATAAAATTCCAGAACTATAAAACAACTTGGTTAGACTCGACACTTTACTGTATAGGAGAATTTGGACTGTGACCACATTATCTAAAGTATAATACTGTCATCCATCTGGGCTGAGCCTGACTCCCCATGAGCTTTTCACTGAGGTAGGGGGGTCTTGAACTAAATAGTCACTTCTTGCTAGAGGCCAGGGATTAAATCATGTTTCCTAGAAACGTATAATTCTATAGATCTGTGTTCAAAGCCTTGTTCCTCGCAACAGTGTCACCCATCTGCAGCGTTGCATGTTATTTCCCCACCAGCACTTGACTGTCTGGACATAAAAGAAGAGAAAGCATATGGTTGGGTTGACCTAAGGTGCAGTTAAAAGACAAGGAACTAAGGAATTAATAGGGCAAGCAGTAGTTGAAAGGACAAACCAGAATGGCTCGGCTGCTTAGGAAAGAGATCCAGGAGGAAAAGGGAAGCTGGTAGGACTAGATGGCTTGGTGACTGAGGGACTGAGGAAGATGGGAGAATGCACAGAGAGTAAAATTTCAGAAGTAGAATGGTTCTGAATGCAGGATACAGCCATGGAAGTAGGTTAGCACAGGCAGTAGACATTTCAGTGACTGGGTTCCGGTACACAGACAATCAGAGATCTGATCATGTGTAAGTTGTCTCCTTGAATGTTGCTTATTAGCACAGGCCGTGGTGGTTTAAGTAAGGTGACCAGACGTCCTGCTTTTGGCGGGACAGTCCCGATTTTTAACAATTTGTCCCACATCCCGCGGTGTTTTAAAAAAGTCTCGATTTTTGGAAAGAGACATATGTACTACTCTTTGTAATATTTTAAGTAATAATAATAAAAAAAGACCCCTCCTCCCGTCAATGGTGTCCTGGTTTACCAATGTTAAAATCTGGCCACCTTAGTTTAAGAAGACTATCACACAGGAACGGAAGTCTTCCATGGATGAAGTTATCCAGAAGCTGATAGGTATCGATCTTGTGCAGGGACAGGGAAGGATGGAGGTGGGTGTCATAGGCTCTGTGGAGAGAAGTTTTGCAGGAGGTTGGGAGGTGAATGCTGTGTTGAATGTGTCCGCAAGTGGTGGGAGATGGGACAGTCTTCCCTTAGGAAAGCTGCAAAGGGGGAAGGAGTGAGCTTGTGAAAGGGCATGCTTAGTTCAGCAGGGCACACTTTTGACCTCCAGTTTCTTGAATCCATAAGATTCTACGGATCTGGTTCTCACATTCAGGCTTCTCAGCATTCTCTATGGCAGAGAGAGAGGCCAATGCTACATTCTTCAGACAAGCCTTCTGGTTGCTTTGTTTTTAACACCTTGATTGAAAACCAGCAGCCTGAATCGGCAAGCCTCATCCTTCCCCCGTAATGTTCCACAGCTGTGAATTCTCCAGTTAATTACATGTTGGGTAATGAGAATTGCTTTTATCTGACTAAATTTCAGTTTTAAGCTTTATTAATGGGCTTTCGTTTTGGCTCTTGTGGGAAAAGGGCAGCAAAGAAGCCTATTAAATTTTCTCTTAGTTTTTATATATCTTCCTTCCTTGCAAACAGAACAATAAAAATTTGCTTCCTTCCTTCTCCGGTAACATTCTCTCATCTATTATAACCCAGATGCCCTTTACACCATTTCTGAATTCCAGCTATGCCACTTATTAGTTCTTGAGCTTCTCCCTGCCTCAGTTTCCTATTTGTAAATTGATTATAATAATGTTATCTACCTTACAGGGTTGATGAGGTATAAGTGAGGCACATTTTCAAAGCCATAAAAACAATGTCCAGCAGTAATAAGCCTAATGGGAAATTTTGTTAAATAAAAATATTATGTGTGTGCATGTGTGCATGTGTGTGTATGTGTATTTGAGTGTGCGCACACATGCCCGTGTGTGTGTGTGTGTGTGTGTGTGTGTGTCTGGAAATGCTTTAGTAGTAAAGCTTTCTGGGAACATTGCCACAGAAAACAAAAACACAAGGCCATTGACTAATGTCATCTTTTAAAGAGGACAATCTTTTTTGTGAAGCTCCCCATTGTGGTTCTGCAGACTTGTATATCTTTAGTGGAATCCTGTGATTAGACACATCCTTGGTATCAGCTTGGTCACTTCCTCTGTCTCTGTCACCATGGCCGCTTATCTCTCCACTGTCTCACACTTGTTCCAGCTAAAGATTAGGGATTGCAATCAAAGTCTTTGTAGAGGATTGGAAAGCCTTCTTCTGTGTTGGTACACTATTCCAGTGCCTCCCAAGGCTAGTGGTTGGGCCATTTAAGGGCCTGAGCTGAACTTAATTGTCAACCCACTTCCTAACCAAACCTTTAACTCAATTAGCACTTACTTGACTGTCTAAATCTTTAGCTTGAAGCACCCTGCCAGTTTGGGTGGGAGTTTTTGGTATTAAAGACTCCCTTTTCCCGGGAACTCAGCCCGGACAAACCAATTCATTTCACACTTCTTTCCAGCCGCCTACAAATGGGAAGCAAATCTCCATCCCAGTTCAGCTACTGGGATTCCAGCCAGCAAGCTGATAGATCCCATCAGCCCTTCTCTTAGATTACCTGGGTTTTTCATACTTACAGTAGCTTTGGAATAACACCTTTGCTTTGGATAGAATTTAATTGAGGGGCTTCACATGCTCGCTGGCAGTTCCTTTGGGAAAACTAACATTTTTGAAGATGATGTTTGTGTCCCTCTTAATGTCATTTTATAACTTGAGTGTTAAAGATTGTTAAGCCAACAAGTACAGCCTTCAGTTTTGTACTAATATTTTATGACTGGTGAATTCAGTGACCTTCTACTTAGGCTTTGATCTTAATTATTTTAAATATCATAGGGTCTGATTCACAAGGCAGTAACGGCAGATCATTATTCCCAGCATGATTAGTCTAGGTTAAAAATGAGCTTTGATGCCCCTGGCACTATGCTCTAATACTTTCTGAAATGGAACACCTGTGTAATGGCTGCACAAATCATATGGTGAAATCAGTCTCTAATTTAATGAGCTCTGACTTCACATTTGTGTGGTGATCTCTAAGAGTTAAGAAGGTATGAATAGTTTTGAATTTGTCGTGTTGTACAATTACATGCATGCTCCACTTATGTAACTTTTTACCACTAATTTGTATGAGAAAACTTTGCATCGATAAACATCTGCGAATTGAAAATGAGCCTTTAACTCTACCACGAACAAAAGTAGAAATCCATAGTGATCTATGTATGCATCAATCTACTTGCCAAAATGTAAAGAACAGTAACAGAATGTCCTCATGATTTTTATCCTCAGAAAACTTTGGGTGAAATTACAAGTAAATATGAGATTTTTAGTGCCTACACCAGAAGTTCAGTACATAGCCAATTGCTATTTAGAAAGTTACTCTTTTATTTTGTGGTCTCTGGACCAACACCTCACCTGGAAACTTCTCCACATGACAGAGTAATTCTTTTAAAAATTGATTTAAATCCATCCCTTGGTGCCTAAAACCTTCCATCTACACCCTCCCCCCCATGTCACTCAGAGTAACTACTGTTACACATAAATATGTTCTGCTCAAACATTTCAAGCTAATAAACAATCTAAGAAACATGTGAATTCTTCCTGGAGTGAATAGAAATTGGGTATCATATGATGTCTACTTCCCTAATCATATTTTAACACACAGTTACTTTTCATTTACCCAAATCTTTGACACTACTAGGATTTATATCATGGAATTTCCTTTACTGAAAAGGGAAGGGATTCCTACTGGCTGCCTAATCTTCCTTGTTCAGAATTCTAAGAAAAGAATTCCCTTGTGGGAAGGGAAGGTGGCATTCTGAAAGAGAATGTGCCTAGAATTAGGCAGCTGCTCAAAAAACTACCTGGGAAAACCTTGTTATACTGATAAAATTGCACTTCTCGCTCTTCTTTCTTGCTATATAACTTGTGTTCCCCTTCTTTCTTTCTCTTCTTCCTTCTTTCCTCTCTCCTTCCCTCTATCACCCCTCCCTTCTCTACTTTCCTTCACACCTTCCTCATGTTCCTTTGAGAACTAAAGCATATTGTGAATTGCTGACTAGTATCCAAATGTCTTCATGTTTCTTGCCTTATTTTATTTATTTATTTATTTATTTATTTATTTATTTAAATAAATATATTTTATTGATTTTTTACAGAGAGGAAAGGAGAGGGATAGAGAGTTAGAAACATCGATGAGAGAGAAACATCGATTAGCTGCCTCCTGTACACTTCCCACCGGGGATGTGCCCGCAACCAAGGTACATGCTCTTGACCAGAATCGAACCTGATACCCTTCATTCCGCAGGCAAACACTCTATCCACTGAGCCAAACCGGTTCTGGCTCTTGCCTTATTTTAAAGATATTTTGAGTTGTTGTTGTTCATGTTTCTTTAAACAAATCCCCTAGAAGTTGAAGGTCAAGATATTTTATGTAGCAATTGAATGAATCTCAAAAAAGGAGACCCTATACCTCTGCTCTGAATGCTGCACAGCATTTGAGCAGTACCACTAAACCAGTTCACCTGGAAACACCTGTCTGTGGCTGACAGCCTTTTATGGGCCAACGTTTTTGCCACCAGGTTTCATTAAAATCATTTGAGATTTATGCAGACAATATAATCTATAAATTCCAGCAATGATATCTCCCATGGCACATGTTCTGGAATTTTGACAACCTGTTGCCGGGAGGTGAAGTCTATAGCCTGCCTCCTTGAACCTGGATGGGACACTAGAATTGTCTCAATGAATAAAGGAAAATGAAAGTAAACGCTCTGTGATTTCTGAGGTTGAGATTATAAAACTGTTACTCCAGAACATCTGGGATATTCATGCTGTGAGGAAGCCCTGACAGCCCACAGAAAGGCCACCTCGAGAGAAACCATGCCCCCTAGCTTCTAGCCCCAGGTAAGCTCCCAGCCAGCATCCAGCACTGAGCCAACCACGGGAGTCAGCCATCTCAAAGATAGTACCTCCATCCCGGAGTGGACTTGCGTGGAGCAGAGATGAGCAGTCCTGACTATACCCTCACAAATTGTGTATTCATGAGCAAAGTAAATAACTATTATATAACTACATTTTACTAAATTTTAGGGTGATTTGTCATGCAGGAATAGATAACTGATATTTATATACGTATATATGTTATAAATTCATTTATGGATTTAGCCAGAGTTTGGAAGACACTTAATGATCAAATAACTTATTATATACCAGGGCCACCCCCTAAGAGTAGCCATTGCCTCAGCTTCCTCAGGTTACTTGTCCCAGGGCCATAATTTGAATGTAAAAAACTCTGGAATTCTGTCCAGGGTTAGTTTAACTTTCTAACAACTTATCACATTAGGATATGATGCACTACTGTTCCCAGGCCTATGTCAGACTCCTAGAAGCAACAATGGATAACCCCGGAGAGACTTCACATCAGGAATGGCAGGAACAAGTGTGAATTCCTCGCTCAGTCACAGCCATCCTCTGGGCAGCTTTAGCTTTGTTGAGGGAGAAAAGGTGCCTAAAATAAAATAAGACATGATATAAAAAGGGAACGAGTCTTTGGGCGGAGGGGGTAAGATTGAGGCTAGTAGGACAGAACTGCTCTTGAGAACATGGCCCCCAAAGAACTTGGATAGAAACTAAGTCCAGATTCGTGTGGTCTGTAAAGAACCATCTTTACAGTCTGGCTGGTGTGGCTCGGGGGCTGAGCATTGGCCAATGAACCAGGAGGTCATGGTTTGATACCCTGTCAGGCCATATGCCTGGGTTGTGGGCTCAATCCCCAGTAAGGGGCATGCAGGAGGCATCTGATCTATTTCATCAATGTTTCTATCCCTCTTCCTTCTTCTTTCTCTAAAAAAATTGAATATCTATCTATCTATCTATCTATCTATCTATCTATCTATCTATCTATCTGGATAGGTGTGTGTGTGTGTGTGTGTGTGTGTGTGTGTATATATATATATATATATATATATATATATATATATATATATTTTTTTTTTTTTTTTTTTAAAGAACCATCTTGACATAGTAAGAGGAATTCAACCTACTGGGTGTGAGTTGAGTGTTAGAAACCCCTGGACAGAGACAGAGTTCAATGTCAGAAGCAAAGTCCATCCATGTAGTGGTGAGGACCTCCAAAGTGTCTGCAATCCATCATTTCTTGGAGACAAGCCAGCCAAGGTCAGGCAGCCTGTCTAGCTGTGGTTCAGAACAGCACTCTCAATCTGAAGGGAACTGGATGGGCAGCTAGTAAGGAAGCCAGACAGAAATGGCTGTCCCCAAGGGGGCTAATTTGTGTTATTATTGTTGGTCTAGTTACTGCATAATATTGTTCAGGATATTTCTCAGGTAGTAAAATGGACATGCATATGGGTCCATAACACTGTGAGGTTTTCTGAATTTGCCTCCACTGTCATTTTTTAAAAAATGTTCTACTGACTTCAGCACAAGCTCTCAATCACTCGATTCTCTCCCTCTGCAGATTGTACTAGTATAGACCCAGCTTAATTGTAGACCCACAGAAACTTTAGTGAGGTCATCCCTTGGGTAAGTGGGTTTCTGCCAGTTTGGAGAGGTGGCGGAGGGCAGGAAGCAGTCTGGAGACAGGTGAGAAGCAAAGATGATTCCCTGGTGATCCTATGGCCAGGTGGGCCAGAAAGGGGTGTGAGAACACCAGGCAAACACTGACACAGTCCTAGGAACAATTTGTTTCTCTTCTGTAGAGAACCAAATAAAAACAATGGGGGGAAAGTTGATACATATATCTACCTGATTTACTCTTTTATCTCCAGAAATTAGGGTCATGCCAGCATATAGTAAACATTCAAAAATATTTGCTGGAGGAAATGAACATACACACACCCTGAAACTCCCCCCCCCCCCCCCACACACACATGTCTCTGGGATAAACACAGGCCGCAGACCCTAAGTTTCCAGTCCCTGCAACCATGTTCCAAAGTTTCTTTCACTTCCTTCTTTAAAATCATTAGTAATGATAGATGAGCAAGGGCCCTCTTTGTCAGACATTTTTGTCCATATTACGGAAGAATACATTCTTCTGACCATTCTCTAAGTGATCAATCAAAACTTCCCAATGCAGTAGGATGAAGACTATGCATTCTCAGGCATACAAATCAAACAGAATATCCCCGGGCCCCTGCCTGTCCCACCAAGCTCTTTCTATTTCCTGCTTAAAGTAACCTAGGCTATGACCACGCACTATTAGTTTGGGATCCTTAGCCTTCTGTTGGGGAGGCTTCTTCCTCTTGTTTCAAATGCAGAGACCTGCCACGGGGCCTCCCCGCCACCACCCCCCCCCCCCCCGGCACCCCCTTCCCACTCCTTAAATAAAGAAAAACAGAAGTTAATTCACCGGAGAGATCTGTGGACATGGCCAGGTCACAGCTTCCCAGGAGCAAGGAAACCTGACTCTCCCTTTAATAAGCAGATGGTTGACCTTGGTGACATCCACTTACCACTTTTCCTTTCTCATGTCAGGCCCTGGGAGGTGGCTTTTCTCTCTTCTCTGGCAGATATATTATGAAATTCCAAGCACAGACATTTTCAGGACAGAGAACGACATATTACAATGAAGCAGAGCATATTCTCTGCTTCCGGTTCTTCCACATGTTGTAATATTCAGGAGTCATCTTCTTGAATGAAATGATCCTGTTCTTGAGGTTCCATATTCAGGAATAAGGGTATCCATGTATCAAGCTTACTTTATCTCAGGTCCAGCAAGATGCTAAAGTGTAGGAGTTAATTTTGTGCCCCAGGCCAAGTTCCTCTGAAGATTTTGGATTTCAGCCACCCTATGCCATTCCTGAGGGTCCTCATGAGACCAAACCCCGTTTACAGAGTGCAAGCAGTGAAATCACCTGTAAACTGGCTTTTTTTCTCCTTTTTTTGGTTTGATTCTCCTGGGATTGTTTCTATTTCCTGTGGGATCACCTCTCATATAAGCTACATGCACCCAAGTCCTTACCTCAGGCTGTATTGTTAGGAGAACTCAAGCTATCACGTGAGAAGGGGAGCAGATAATACTGTGACTTTTATATGAAATAGACAGTGGTGTGCTGGTTGTCAGTTCTCCCAGAGAAAAATCCCTGCTTTGTAGCATGTGATGATTTCTGTGCTGTAATACTTCTATTCTGACCAATGTCAAGCCACTAATATATCACTAAGCTCAGTGGGATGAGCTGCGTGCCATCAGCTTTCTAGATGCAAGCTGGAGTCAGGACATCACTCCCAGAGCCCAGATCAATACAACCATGCAACTGACCATCGAGAAATAGCAATTAAGAATGTGGGTATTATTAATGCTCCATTGTCTTTAGATACTCAAAGACATTGTACTGCATATTGCTTTATTTATTTTAAGCATTAAAAATGCATATTTTACCCAAACACCTATATTTGGAATGTAAGTCACTGATATTTGAAACTGCCTTTATTGCGTAAGAAGCAGTTTCTATTTCCCCAGAGTGAAACAGGTGGAAGAGCTATTTACAAAGGAGCGAGTGGGATAGAGAGAAAGTAGATTTGGGTCTATGTTACTAATCCTAGGCCTAAAAGGGTGAAGGGAAGGTATAGTTATCAGAACTGAACACAGAGAGGGCTGTGCAGAAAGAGCCAGCTGACAGGAATTAAAAAAATGCAAAAGATATAGCCAGCTCACATAATATGTCAGGAGGCTGCAGGGATAATTATTCCAACAGTTCTCACCTCTTTTCCAATCTCCTTGGGCAACCCATTGGCAAAACCATCTCTGCCCTTGAGAAGCTTACAATCTGGTTCTAGTGGAATCTATGCATTCATTTGAGCCTCAGAAGAGCCACTCTATTGGCGCAAGAACACATTTCACAGAATGAACTAATTGAGGCCCTGATAAAGTAGGTTACAGTAAAGTCAGGTTGCAGTATGAAATGCGGTAATAATAGCACTTGGACTGTTTGAAATGATCAGGGGAAGTGGAATCACATGGAGTGCTGATCTGTTTGCTGGGAAGGCTGTACTTTAACTGTATAATGAAAGTACCACAATCGACACTGGGAGAGTGGAAATTTACCAGGCTAGTACGCCCGGGAACATTCTGAAGGAAATCCAAGGAAAGGTGTCTAGACAATATTAAGGAGTGGCCGACAACACCGTCAGCTGGTGACACAAATAACTATCTGTAAAGTGAGTGGCTCAAACTGGTTGCCATAGATACTCCTGGAATGGAACAATAGGGTTTCTAGCAATGCTTTCTTTCCAACATATTAAAATGTCTGAAGGAAATCTCTTTGATTTTATTTTTTATGTCGTGCCTACTGAACTGCCTGTGTGGAAAGCCTCGGGTTTTAGAGTATGGGCCTTTACCCTGACCTAGATTTTGATCTCATTTTCCCTTTCAACTTTTGGTCAACAGGTTTCAGAGAAATTACAAAGTCCAAGACTTGGATTGAATCTTCACCATTGCTTTCCATTGCAGAGAACTTGGGAGTAGGGCAAGGTGGAGAAAGGGTTGCTTTTAGTAAAAGTTTTTCGAAAGATATTCAAAGAAATGATTCTCAACTTGAAGTCATTGGACTCCTGGCAGCTGGAATTGCTACTGAGTTTCAATCTGCTGCTATGGGACACGGCATCCTGCAGCTTCAACGGTGCATGCCAGGCTGCCATGCATTCAGCCCCTCTTCCCCAGGTTCACGGCTTTAGTAGGACATTTTTCTGGAATGTGGTTTAAGCTCATCTTTATAAAGAAGAAAGAGAGAGGAATATCCTATGCTAGACAGAAGAGCAAGAGAGTTTCCCAGGATGCTTTTGGTTATAATTAAGAAAAGACCCAACCCTAACTGACTTCAGTGATGTGGAGTGCATTGGTTTTCACATCAGTAACATTTATAAGGCTTCAAACCTGGTTTGCTCCTCTTTCCAGTGAGTCTCTCATTTCAGCCCTCTTCTCTGTGCTGTTTTTGTACCCGTGGTACCAAAAGAGCTACTACCATGGCACCATAACCACACCCAGAGCATAAGAGTCACTGTTCCAGAATCCTCAGGGAATTCCCAGAAGTCACTGTGAGTAGACTGACTTAAGTTACACACCCATTCCCCAGATGAATCCTGTGGTCAGAGCAATAGGGAGCATGATCTTCTCCACCCTCAGTCTGTGCTTCCGAAACCACATTCACACAAACCAGGCGTGGAGGGGATGGTAGAGAGATCACCATGGCAACCAGTGAATGTGAGAAAGAAAGAAGGAAGAGAGGGCCAGAGGAGAGTTTGACAATAATAAGGCTAATTTTACTCTGCAGGTGGTTCAGCCATACAAAGCTATTTGAATCAGAGGCAGTGTCACTGAAGTAAGCTAAAGTGATTGTGTCAAACAATAAGACAATCTTAGCCCTATTGCCTATTAACAGTGTGGTTTTGCATGGGTTGGTTTATTTCTCTCTCTCATTTTTTTCAACTGTAAGATATGGTTAATAATTACTAGTGTGCAGGATTGTATTGATAATTAGCTAAGATAGTGTTTCTAAAGTCCCTACTATAGAATCTTGCATAAAATAGACACAAAATATATGGTGGAATTAATAGCCAAAATAACAATCATTTATTGCTACTATATTTAGTTCATTTTATGTACTCTCAAGGTGGTACTAACTATATTTTAGAGTTATTTTGATAATTACAAAAGTGTCTCTAAAGGATTTTGGAATAAGTGGGGAGAAAATTAATATTAGAATTCAATAATAACAATATATTTTATTTAATATTATATATTGTACTAGAGGCCCAGTGCACAAAATATGTGCATGGAGTGGGGGGTGGGGTGAGGTGGTGGTGTCCCTCAGACTAACCTGCACCCTTTCTAATCAGGGACCCCTTGAGGGATCCTACGAATGGGATCGGGCCTAAATGGGCAGTCGGACGTCCCTTTCATAATCCAGGACTGCTGGCTCCCAACCTGCCGCCTGCCAATTGCCCCTAACCACTCCCCTGCCAGCCTGATAAACATCTACCTGCTCCTGTGCTGGCCTGATTGCCCCTAATTGCCCTCCACATGCCAGGATGCCTCCTCCCACAACTGTCCTCCCCTGCAGGCCTGAGTCCCCCATAATTGCCCTCCCCAGCAGGCCTGGGTCCATCCCAACTGCCCTCACCTATAGGCTTGGGTCCCTCCCAACTGTCCTCCCCTGCAGGCCTGGATCCCCACCAACAGCCCTCCTCTGCCAGCCTGATAACCCCCAACTGTCCACTCCAGCCAGCCTGGTCCCCCCCAACTGTCCTCCCCTTCAGGCCTGGATACCCCCAACTGCTCTCCCCTGTAGGCCTGGGTCCCTCACAACTGCCCTCCCCCACAGACCAGGACCCTGCGCACCACCTTCCCCAGTGGCAGCAGTGCCAGCCAATGCAGGGCTCACAGCTGCTGAGGTGCAGGGTGGGTGTGCCAGTCGGGGGGCTCGCAGCTGCTGGGGTGTGGAGCCGGGTCCCTGCCTGCCTCCTTCCCCAGCCTGCCACTGTGGGGCTCACAGCCACTGGGGTGCAGGGCCGGCCCACCCCACAGGCCAGGTCCCCACGCACCTGGAACCCGCCACCACCACTGCCCGCAAAGCACCTGCCATCACCCGCCCGGCCCGAGCTGCTGCCTGTCGCTTCCCAAGCCTCACCCACCGCTGCTCTCTCAGTGGCTGCCGGCCTCCATCTTGGCTGCATTAATTTGCATACAGCCGCTTTGATAGGCTGGTGGGCGTGGCTTTGGATGGCAGGCATGGCTTAGGTGTCCTGAAGAAATGGTCAATTTCAATATTACACTTTTATTAGAGTAGATAATTATTACTGATCCATAATAATCTATTACTAATTTTACATTTTATGTAATTCCAAAGTGTTAATTTGAAAAACAGCAATCCCTTAAATATTTAAATTTAAAAATGGTAGTTTATAAGATTTGTCTTATTACCATATGGCTCCACAGCATAGTCATTACAAAAGGCCAATAAATAAACAGTCCTGGTTATGATTCACTATTATTATTTGTTAGCTATCATTACTCTTAACATGTATTCAATAACATGTTTGCAATTCTATATATTTTTCCATCGCATGTGCACAATGAGACAATTTTGAGAAAATAAGGTTCAAATGGCCATGACCGGATTAAAGGTCAAGGTTCATGGATGGCACTGTATTGCTAGGTTGTACGCTCGATCATATTCTCAATGGATTGTCTTCAGAAACCTTATTCTCATAAGCTGCTTTTATAAACTCAGGGGTCTTAGGCCATGGATCAGATGAAATCCATACATCATGGCAGCCTTTAGTGTATGTTCTGAATTATTTGGCCTTCAACATTCTAAACAGTAATATATCTCTCACATTATACTCTTCCATATTCACTACCATTGGTTAATTACTCATTTCTGGTATTTTATTGTTTAATTTCTACGGTAATCTTGTTTTTAGTTTCAACTGTTGTGTTCTGTCAAAAGCTCTTTTTAAAATAACCAGTGGTTAATTTCTGTCTCATGATCCATGTTATTTCCCTCTAATTCTTCCCTAAGCATTTCTTTTCTGGGTTCTTTTCCAACTTTCAACCATTTCAACATAGCCTAAATTACTTAAACATGATTTAAGTATCAGAAACACATATGATTATTTGATCCAGTAAATAAATGATTAGCAATTCATAGGATTATTAAAGATATTTTATGCCCTATATTAAATTTCATTTGAAAGACAATATTAGAAATCCAAAGTTGTTTTTAAAGAGCAAATAAATAAAGGTTCAGAAATGCATGTAATTCTTTTTTTAACGTAATTCTTATTAAATGCTCTTGTCGCCTTTAAGCACTGACATTTATCAATTAACAAACTTGGTTTATCAAGCAATCTCTGTGTGCTTGGTTATCCTTTAGCTGGCATCTTCACATCATTTAGGTGAGAAAATCACTACTACTGAATATTAAAGACACATACATACATACTTATATACATGTGCACAAATCCTAGTTATAGGGAAGAAAAAAATTGCATTTAGAGATGCAAAATCAAGTACATTTACGTTTCTTGGACTTGGATCACCAATTAAATGAACCTTTGGTGCTTTTTGATATTAGGAAGTAATAACATGGGCTATCAAAGCATAAGTTCTTTGCGAAGAGTACATTTTAGAGTCAGGTGTGTTTCATTAAACATCAGAATTTAACTATCAGATGAAACCATTAAAAGAAGAAAAAAAATCATAGTGCTGATGAAATGGTAGTTTCAGAAAGCATAAGGGCTTTAAACATGATTAACCACAAATTATTTACAACCAGATAGAAGGGAATAACAGGAATGATATTCCTTGACGAAGGACTTCAAACTCATGAGACAGAACCAGGTTTTTTTCCTAAAGAAATTTCCCCAGAGACTCCGCTTAGAATATGATGCATTTGATAAAGGATATTTTTTATTTTCCAATTTATTTTAGTAAAATTAGAGCAATATAATGTAAAAAAAGGACTGAATAAAACTCAATAAAAGAATTGAAATAAAATTATCCTATATAATAAAAGGCTAATATGCAATTTGTCCCATTGGGAATTCAACTGACTGGGAGTTTGACCGCTTGCTGTGATGTGCGCTGACCACAAGAGGTGGTGTGGAATGAAGGAAGGCCCCAGCCGGCAGCTAGTAGTTGGGGAAAGGAAAGCCCTGGGCCACAGTTGGAAGGTCCCGATCAGCCTGATCGCCAATCAGGCCTAGGGACCCTACCCATGCATGAATTTCATGCACCAGGCCTCTAGTCTTTATGTAAAGCATATTATAATTACATATTATAGGATGTACAATTTCATATACTTGAAACCAGAATTGCCTCATTTAAATTGATTAAGTTGCCTCTTAGAATGCTTTTTACTTAGTGCATGTAAATACCCTATATATTACTTTGGCATATGGCATTTGGCAACAGACCCCTTATTACAAGGGTGTTTAATTGGAAAATAAATTCTAATTTACAAGCTTGCCCTGTTGAAAATCATTTTAAGGAATGTAATGTGTCTTTGGTAACAGATTGTATTTATTCATTCACATCCCTTGTTATCAAATGTGTGTTGACCAACTTATAAATATTAACAATTTTTACCTCTGTGGGGTTGACATAAACTACTTAAATGGTAGGTTTGTGAAAATCTTATGTTGTTTCTTCTTTTGCCATTGAGGTGAGTAAAACGACTACTGAAGGGTTCCTGAGTTTTTTTTGCTGTGTGGCTGTGGGCACGTTGCTTTTCCTTTTTGAATCTTAGTCACTTCATCTGTAAAATGAGAGGGTTGAAGCAGATTTTCTTTAAAATGTCCTTTCTATTTCAGATTTTAATTACAGGATGAATTAAAGTTGCTCATTGTTAGCACATTAATATGGGCAAAGAAATTAACCTGGGGCCCAACTGTGTACTTCTTGTCTCAATCCAA
>PVJC01008725.1:0-47722 GCA_004026665.1 Murina feae | reverse complement strand
AAATTTAAAAAAAAAAAAAAAGAAAAGTGGGGCTGATCAGCAGGGCCAGTGGAGGCCTGGAGAGAAATGGAGGCGCAGCTGTTGGCCAGGCCAGGAGAGAAAGAGAGGCAAGTTCTGATCAACAACTGCCACAGAGGCTACAGATCAGACTCTACCTCTCTCTCTGCAGGCCCCTCTCTGGGCCTGATCTGTAGCCCTCTAGGTAGTCAGTGCTGGGTTGGGGCACCCACGGCAGCCCCAGTCAGTGCAGGGTCACCAGGGCGACCCAGCACTGACTTCTGGTCTGGTCGAGCTTTCGGTTGTTAGGACCCTGGCTCTTTATTATATAGATTATTATATAGATGTACCTCATGGTGGTGATTTGTTGTTGTCATTTTGGTTTTTTCAAGGGATATACAGCATAGTGCCTGGTATATAGTACATGATCAAAGTTTGTTATCTGTTATAATTTGGCCCAAATTCCTGAAACAAGACTCACTCTTAGTGAGCTTATGTAAATACCATTAGCTTTTTGGTTAGTTATGGTTTATAAAGACAAAATATAAAAATTTTATTATCCTTTCAGGCTGAGAGGAACATTTTCAGACTTTAAAAAAAGTTAGTAAAATATGACCAGTGGCTCTGTTGGCTGGAGCATCATCCTGTACACCAGGAGATTGTGGGTTCAATTACCAGTCAGGGCACATACCTAGGTTGCGGGTTCGATCCCCAGTCAGGGCATGTATGGGAGGCAACCAATCAATGTTTGCCTCTCATGTTGATGTTTCTCTCTCTCTTTTCTGTCTCTCCCTTCCTCTCTCTCTAAAATCAATAAACATATTCTCGGATAAGGATAAACAAAATCTGTTTTCAAAGCAACTTCTGTTAGAAGCTTGATGTGTAAACCAGTGAAGCTTCTTTGGCTGAGGTTTCAGGAGGCAGGAACCTGGACAGCTGGCCTCAACCTCCCTCAGCCAGCGCCTAAGACACCTTGGGGAGCCCTGGGCTCCTAGAATAAAAACACTCACCACGTTCCAACACTCTCCCTAGTCTCTCCTATTATTTTTGTCTGAAGTTCACCAGGTGGGGGGTGGGGAGCAGGTGGAAGTGACTCGTTCAAAATCACACCGACCTTGACAATAACAGAGTAGGCACTTAATTCTGCAGTTGTCACTTTGACCCTTTTCTACACTTCCACCACTGGAGAACCACCTGAATAATTTTTGTTTTTGCTAACTAGAGTACTATTTTATTTATTTAACAACTACTTGGTGAATATAGTTTCTTGCAGTGATTCCTCTCTCTCTCTCTCTCTTTTTAACTCTAAGCCTTGTTATAAGTAATTGCACATTTGAGAATATTTTTTTGCCATACATTTAGACTAACAAATATGAAAATAAAAATATATATTTGTTCACATACCATTCAAAGTCCATTTAAGTGTGTGTACGTGTGTACGCGCGCACACACACATACACACACGAGTATTTTCATAGTTTTTTCTTCATTTTTATTTAAGTTGAAAGAACAGGTGGAAAGAAGACACTGAACTACATGATCCCTTCACCCAAGGATATTTTTTCATTGATTTTTAAAGAGGGATGAGAAGCAGAGGAGAGAGAGAGAGAGAGAGAGAGAGAGAGAGAGAGAGAGAGAATCTGTTGCCTTCCGTTTGAGCCTGAACCGGGGTTGGAACCCGCAACAGTCTGGTGCACAGAACAATACTCCAACCAACCGAGCCACTGGGCCAGGGCCACATGCTCTTTTGAAACTGTTTCCCCATCCTCTAATTCAGTGTTTTACACACTATGCGATGTTTGATTTTATCACTTTTAATAGCTTTTCTATAGGTCTTTAACGTGGACAGTTTCCATTAAGAAAGTGGCATTCAGTCCAACCTCTGTAGTCACAAGATGCTGCAGGGCTCTTGTGATGGCGAAGTGATAGCACTTCGGAACATTAATTGCACTTGCTCCTCAGCCCTGAGGCTCGCTGTTGCAGCAGGATCATTTCACAACAGGACACGCCCGGTCTTGTCTGGCTGGCTCTGGCTTTAGAAATTCTGAAAGAGAAAAAAGGTAAAGGACGATAACTGCTGATGGAAGGAGACTTGACTTTGGCTGGTGAACACAATACAATATATAGATGATGTATTTTAGAATTGTGCACCTAAACACTATGTAATTTTATTAACCAATTTCACCCCAATAAATTCAATAAAAAATTTTTTTAAATAAATTTTCAAGAAGAAAAAATCATTTAAGTTTTGTCTAGAGTTAAGGCTAGTCTTTTTAAGGGTCTCGCCTCCCTCACCCCACTTCGGATAAAGCAACCTGTATAGACTGTACCTACCAGATATGGAAATTTAATGCTTTTTCCATCCTCTTCAAAGGTAAATTCTTGCAGCGAACTTTTTCCATTTGTTCATCTCCATCATTGGCTGGTCACCTTAGATCTGACACAAACGTAATACAACCCAAGACAGGTCAGCTGTACTTCTTCCTTTGCATTTCACATTCAGAACATCTAATATATTTTTTTAGTTACACAAGTACCAGAGTCCCAATGTTTACAAAAGCCTTTCAGAAACTTGGGGAATACATTAGCTAATCAAGCTGGCCCTCACAAATGGACCAAAAAGATGATAATAATAATAATAATAATAATAATAACAACAACAACAACAAAAAGTATCATCAGTACTCTAGTTGAAAGCACAGACTTGCGTTTTAGACAGACCTGAGTTTGAATCCTGACTGCACTTAACCATGAGACTTGGGGCAAATTCATTAACTCTCTGTGCTTCAATGTCTTCACTTATAATGCAAGGATCTGAGCAGTTACCTATCTCCCAGGTTTGCTTTGAGGGTTAAATGAGATCATGCACATATAGTATTTAGCACAGTGCTGGACACATAGCAAGCCCTCCAAAAATGCCATTGTTCTCATTTTGACCCTCACAATTGCCACTATGCTGTCACACAAATTACCTGTGATAAGGTCATTGTGGCAGGTTCCAGGGATTAACTGACCCATACAATATCCATTCCAACCTTTTCTAAGACCCACAGTGCCTGGACTCCTTTGAAGCTAGGATTCTGCAAAGAACTCAGGTTCTGCCAAGCACATGCACATGTGCCCCAAAAAGGTGACAATGATTCAAATAAAGTGGCAACTGCATGTGGGTGGGTCCATCTTTTTGCAACACGAGGGTGGGGAAGCTTCGATGGAAGCTCCAGTGTCCAGCTTATAGCATCACAGGTATTGAGTGGTGAGCAGCAGCAATGGGATTTCCATGAGAATAGTCCTCTTTGTGGTTGGGTATTTCTCCTGGAATTGTTGTGGCTATGTGAGAGCCTCGCCTATTTCTCTGGCACTGCTGGAAAACTTCAGAGCTACCAAA
This sequence comes from Murina feae, assembly GCA_004026665.1. Lineage (NCBI taxonomy): Eukaryota > Metazoa > Chordata > Mammalia > Chiroptera > Vespertilionidae > Murina > Murina feae. Next base: position 44,340 of record PVJC01008725.1, on the reverse strand, counting down.
TACCCTGCTCCAAACCTGTTGTGTTAAAAGTAACTACAGTGGATTCTTTTATCTGCCACTAAGAACCCAATACTTATTAAAATGTTCAACACAGTAATTGTCAGAATAATCCTAATCACCGTGTCAAAAGGTTTCTTTATTAAGTACTTGAGGCCCAGTGCACAAATTCGTGCACTGTTGGGGTCTCTCACCTGACCTGCATGGATCAGGCCAAACTGGCTCTCTGACATCCTATGACAGGTCCTGGATTGCAAGAGGGCAGTTCTCAGGTGACACACCCTGGAATAAGGCCCCCTCCTCTCTGGGTCCGGGGTGCACGTGAAGCAGATTCTGGCTGACAGTGCCCCAGCAGCAACGAGGAATCAGGATCCCTCCTCTACTAGTCAGAGCATCTGCCTCCTGGTGGTCATTGCATGTTATAACTACCAGGTGAACAGTGTTACGGTCAGATGGTTGCTTAGGCTTTTATATAGATAGACAGATATTTAGGCTACGAAGGTATAAAGAACAGCATGTATAAAAACCTAGTCCTTACCTTCAAAATGCATGATGCCACATGAAGGGAAACTTTTTTTTTTAAAGGCTTAATTTTCTTTTGTGAGGAACTCACAGAATGAACTGATTAAATTACTTAGAGCTTTACGGAAAAGAATTTTCACTTGGGTCTTTATGGAAGATGACAGGTGAGTCTACCTGGCAGTGTTCTCTATAAATTACAATAGGAGCATTGAAAGGAGTGCTGGAAAGCCAGTTAATGTATGTAAATACTTGGCTCAGTATGTTGTATATGGTCATTAATGTACTCACTTCTAGGATGGCACCCAGGAGTGTGCTCAATTACAATGATGAGAATGCCTTGAAAGAAGTAATTAACAAGAGCATGGAGATCTATCTCCAGACAGATTTTTGAATGAATGAAAAATGACGGTGTGATGGGTGCAGGCCTGGGTGAAGTGCAATTTCAGTTTTACCAAAGCTCTCATCAGTCTTTGTTCATGTTGTGTGTGTGTGTGTGTTTTTAATCAGAATGCCAAATTCTTGTTCCCTACAAATACTGCTCTTATGGCATATTCTCTGAGTGGCCCCATTGACACCTTCCTTGTCATTTTAATTTAACATCCAATATCTCATTCCCTCCCTTTATCTCCTCCTGGCAAAATGAACTGATCTCCTCAGAGAAGATCGGGTCACTTCCCACAATAGTAAATGAGTAGGCAGAACTGTCAGGTGTTAAGATGCTTGTTTTCTGTCTTCCTCAAGAAAAGCACACTCTCTTATACCTTTCAGTTCTGGAGGTCAGAAATCTAAAATCAGTTTCATTAGGATTTATCCAAGTGTCCTGTCTGCAGGCTTCCGGGGGCATCCCATTCCCTTGCCTTGTTCAGTTTTCCATGCCATCTGCACTCCTTGCCCCCTGGCCCCTTTCTCACATCACTTCAACTTCTTGTTTCCATGGTCACAGCTCCTACTACTGACTCTGACCCTCCTGCTTCCTTCTAGTGAGGACCTTGGGATGGCATTGGGCCCACTTAGATAATCCAGTCTCTCTATCTCAAAATCTTTAATTTTTTAAATTGATTTTTGAAAGAGAGAGAAACATCCATCAGTTGCCTCCCCTATATACCTGGAAAGGGGATCGAACCTGCAACCTGGGTATGTGTCCTGATTGGGAAGCAAACCCAAGACCTTTGGGTGTAGAGGACAGTGATCCAACCAATCGAGCCACACTGGCCAGGGCTCAACACCTTTAATTTAATCACATCTTCAAAATCCTTTTTGCCCTATAAAGTAACAATCACAGGTTCTGGGTATTAGGATACAGACATATGGGAGGGAGGGCTTATTCCGTCTACCATGGATAGCAAGAAACAGAGTTCTAGTCAGGTTTTCTCAGTCAGTGGGGCTTGCTATGTGGTTACAAGAAAAAGAAGTGAGAAAATTGGAAATCAAGAAAATCAATAGGCATTTCAAATACAACACAGGTACCTGCTTATCTAAATGAATAGGCAGAACTGGTAGGTGCTTAAGTTACTTGTTTTCTGTCTTCCTTAGTTGTCGGCTTATCTTGCTGGCCTCTCAGCAGCGGGTACCTTTTGCTTGAGATTCTAGACTCCAACCTGCATCATGACTATCTCTTTTTTCTGACTCTTTGCTTCATTATCTCCAGCAGTCTAACTGAGTCAGCCAGACAACGACCTGCAGAAGGTGCTCCTTTTCTGACAAACTTGTCTCAGGACATCTCATGGGCTGCTGTCTGGCCTTACAAGAGGTTAGTTTTTGAATCAGATGTCAATCCTTGGTCCAAACAGCTTTGGTTGAAACATGGGCTCAGATACACAGGAACCACAGGCATTTTTCTCTGAAAGGGGTGAGGTGGCAGGAGATTTCAGAAATTGTTAGACGTCTCTCCAAAAACAATGTCAGTGATCTCAGGATTTGGGCAATCATTTTTTACTTCCTGGTTTTAAAAACTGGTTTGTTTAGTCTGGCCGGTGTGGCTCAGCACCAATCCATAAACCAAGAGGGTAAGGCACATGCGCAGTTGCAGGCTCAATCCCCAGGAAGAAGCATGCAGGAGGCAGCCGATCAATGATGTTTCTCTCTCATTGATGTTTCTATCTTTCTATCCCTCTCCCTCTCTAAAAGTCAATAAAAACATTTTTTAAAAAACCCAAAACTGGTATGTTTATGGGTGCTTGTTCAAATGGGCTTTAGTTAGCATTTACAAAGTGTTCGTAAGATGTTCTAAGAAGATAAGGAACATGCAGGAGATGACCCAGCTAGCAAGTGGCAGCCAATATTTGAACTCGAGACTGTCCTACTGTAAGCCTGTACTCTCATTTATCATGTGCAGCATATTTCAGACTGTAGTCATCTAGGTATTCTAACAACACTTGGAAATGGACTTGGGACTGTGCATTCCAAACATGTACAGCCAATGCTTAGTTGCAAGCAGCAGGAAACAACTCTGGTTACTGTAAACAGAAAGGAGATTATAAAGTTACCAAGAATTTGGAGAACCAAACAAAATTAAGATAGGGACCTAAAGAGAAGAACACACGATAATCATCTTTTAGCTAAAACCATCAAATCTGGGTTCCTCAGTCAGATCCTTCTAATATACAGGGATCCTAACTTTTCTTTTTCTTTTTTTTTAAATATATTTTTATTGATTTCAGAGAGGAAGGGAGAGAGAGAGAGAGATAGAAATGTCAATGAGGAGAGAGAACCATTGATTGGATGCCTCTTGTACACCTCCTACTGAGGATCGAGCTTGCAACCCAGGCATGTGCCCTTGATGGGAATCAAACCTGGGACCCTTCGGTCTGCAGTTCAATGCTCTATCCACTGAGCCAAACCTGCTGGTGCCAGGGATCCTAACTTTTCATTCATTTTTGCCTCATTTATTCACAATTTAAAGTCCCACACAAGAGCATCTGATTGGCGAGCCTAAGTCATTTGCCTTTGTCCTAATTAAGGACATTTGCTCTTGTCCTAAGAGGTTAGTCTCTAGATCTTCCTACTTCCCTAGTGGAAGGTGAGGCTTGCTTTGATTCACACGGTGGGAAGTTCCCCCAAATAGAGGGAAGGCTTAGAAGCTAAGCAGTCGCAAACTTGACAAACTACCATGGGTGAATTAATTCAGGCCTACTCTAATGATTGAATCATAATTTATGTTATATGTTAGTCCCCTTGCTGATATTAGAAAAACTCCAGAAACACATTTACAAGTCACCACAGTTTATACAAACAATTTCATTTTATTTTGGTTTTTAGACAGTGATATTTTCATTTAGTTTATTGTGGTGACATTGGTTAATAAAATTATATAGGTTTCAGGTATGCAATTCTATAAAACATCATCTAGAAGGTGACATTTTCTGACTGACCTGGGGTCCTCCCTAATCGAGAGCCTAACAGCCTCGTGCACCTAATTAAAGGAGCCCATTCATAAAACTGTCCAGGCTCCCAGCTGGAGAGAACCATCCCCACCTGAATGGGGGCATCCAAATCCAGCGATAAAGAGTTGCCTTTTGATTGTTGTTGGTAATTGTCATTATAACACAGCACAGCATGGACTCTTCCTGCCTCTTGAGATTTCAGTGCACCTGGCTTCCTGCTACTCACCTGTCAGATCTGTGTTTCCCTTCCACCTAAATCATGTGAAGGCCAAAAGGGGTGATGTGAGTGCAACTGGGCCAACTACAATGGTAGTTCTATGTTTTGTGTCCCAGTGGAGGCTGTAGTGGCTTGAGAGGTGGGGAGGGACAGGAGACTCATTGGCTACTGCAGGCCTCCCTATATGAACCTAGAAGTGGAAATAGAGGCTGACTAGCAGCCCAATTGATGAAAAAGGGCATGGCCCCATTCATAAAGCCTGCTCCCAATATCCTCATCGGACTCTCTCTGTTTCCTTCCTTTCTTTTCTTTTCTTTCTTTTTTCTCTCTTTCTTTTTTCTTTCAATAAAATGTTTTGAGGTCTCAGCAAAACTTGAAAATGGCTATAATAAGACACCTACATTACAGCTATCTCTATGACACATAAGACCAAGCTTAAATAGATATTCAAGGTCAGAAGATACCAGACTTGGCAACACCCACTACCTTGGCTTAACCTGCCCTCACAATGGCTCCTCAAAGTGACAGGGGCACTTTTCTGTAATCCTTGCCTGCAGTTTCTGAACACATTATCATGGAACTTCTTTTTCAGAATCATGCATATCTTAAAAACCATGTGTAAAAACTGCCTCTCCCCTGAGAGGGAGCCCTGAAATTTGAGTGAGGACCCCAGTTCTAGAAAAATCTATGAAAAAAAGTAGAAAGAGACCCCATCAAGTAAATGCCCTCAGGTGCTTTAAGAACTATCCAAAGTGTTCCCTGCCCTCTTCTGAGGGCTGACATTAAGACAGAAACATATGGGCTGTGGCACCAGAGAGTTTTCATGAGAATCATGATTGCTTATTACACACTAGAGGCCCAGTGCATGAATTTGTGCACAGGTGGGATCTGGCCCAGCCCAACCCCATCAGGATCTATTGGACCAGGTCAGCTGGATGGAGGGACCACAGGCAATTGGCCAGCCAGCCCTGCCCCTGATTGGGGTGGGAAGGGCCGACCAGGGGCAGGGCTGGCCAGGGGAAGGGGCCTCGGGTGGTTGGCTGGCCGGCCCCACTCCCTGGTCGAACTCCCGGTTGAGGGGACAATTTTCATATTAGCCTTTTATTATATAGGATAGAACTTCAGGTAAATTACTCCACATTTCTAAACCCCAGTTTCCTCATCAGCAAAGTGAAAGGTCATAATAATGCCTGACTCATAAAGGTGTGAGCATTGGAGGAATCATGGTTTCCCGACACATTGTAGGTATTCACTCTGGATATGCCCAGTTCCTGTAGCTGCTCATTGCTACTGGAATTACTTCTACCAGGAAATCAAGTGGCATGGCTATCAAACTGATTTGTCAGGTCATATCTGTTGCCCAAGCATAGGAAGCTGGTCCACCATGTGTAGAACAGCAGTTTGGAGACCTGAGACCACTTGCACCCTGTGTACTTGAATGCTTGTGTGGCCAACAGCTCAGAAAGGAACTGTGCAAATCCATGTCACATCCTGCTGAGCCTACCACAGCTCTGTCAGAAGGAAGAATCGGGTCTCTACAGCAAGTACAAAGCCCCAGGAACTGTCCCAGGATATCAGCAGCCAGTTCCATAAGCAATCTCAGGAGGTGCAAAGGACCTACCCATCTTCACAGAGTTCCTTTGCCCCTAGTATAGCTGCATTATAGGGCCAGTTCCCCAAATACAGGTTGTTTTCTCATATTTCTGTAAGGGAAGCTTCCTCTGCCTGGATATCCTTCCTGCGCATAATGCATCATTAAGGGCAGGACATCACTGGAGCTGTGTAGGGGACAACATGCACAAACACACACAGCAGCTGTGGGTAAAAGAATGGACTCTGGACTGTGAAAAATCTGAGACTAAATCTCACTTCGGCCATGTATTCCCAGTCAAACCGTGAGCAAACTGACCTTCCTAAATCTCACTTTTCTCGTTTGTGAGGTTGAAATAATTGCAGCAGCTCCCCCTTAGTGGTGTTGTGAAGAGTCAAATAAAATAATCTAAAGATTTTAACAGTACCTGGCACATAGGAGATGCTTAGTGAAAACTATAATAATATTTACCAACCATTAATTATTATTATTGTTCATAGGTAACTTTGACTCTACGTTTAAGATCAGCCCATATGCGTCCTCTCCTAGAAAACTTTTTTAATTCCGCCTCAGGCTGGGTCACATGCCTCTTCTGTGTGCTTCCATCTGCCCTTGTGCTGCCTCCAATATTGCTGAGCTTCCTCCCGAATTGTGACCTCTGGAAGTCAGTGTGAGGCTGTGTCTTTCACTTTAGGATAACCATAACCTAGAACAATGCCTGGCACATACTAGGTACCAAATGAATGAATGAATGAATGAATGAATGACTACATGCTGCTTTTACTGGAACCAAAGGAGAAGCTTGCTCTTCTTATTTTCTGTGAGAAGCCAGTGATAGAGGAAAGAGGTAGAGAAATGGCGAAGGAGAGCATGAACTGGACAGTTGCCAAAGGCAGGTCAGTCCCTTCCTGTGGTCATTTTTTTGGGTAGAAGAAAAACTAAGTGAAACCTTGTACCAAGCTGAGCCTACGAAGATAAACAAGCCAAGTGTTCCACCTAGACAATGGCCCGATTCTCCCCAACCGAGGAAGGTGGGAGCTGTGGGGAACCAGACAAACATCCCCTTTCAATTTCCTTCCGTCTGTGCTCAGCTCCTGCAGAGCATCACAGCCCACACCCGCCTCATGGCCTTTCCTTCATAAAAGGCGTCTTCACATCCAAGACAGCCTCTGAGATCTGTGAAGGCTAGTTGGAGCTGCAGTGAGTCTGAATCACTCCTCACCACAATGGTCTCAGGATGACAGAGGATGTCTGTGTCCAGGGTGTGTTCTAAAGTGTGTTTTGTTGTTGTTGTTGTTGTCTTGTGGCACAGTTTGCTTCCACATAGCCCCGGCCAACCAGGAACTGAGATTAGCAGTTTGTGCTGATCAAATTATTGAACTTCAAAACACCCATGAAAATTTGTAAAAGCAAAACAACAGCAGAAGTACAAAGCTGAAGGAGATGTGGTTTAACAGGAGCACGTGTGACAAATGACTTAGCTGTCCAGACGCCTTGTACGCCCAGCGTGAGTCAGCCAAAGGATGTGGGTGCCAACAAAACCTCAGGCAGGCTGGACCCAGTGGAGCTCCAGAAAAAGAAAGGTGATGGCTGACTGCTCTACACCAGTCAGACCACCCTGGAAGAAGTTTGGCTCTGTCTGCACACCCCATCGTGTGAGAAGAAAGGGTGTGTCCTGAGTGGAATTACCAAGATTGGGGGGGATTGGGGACAGGGGAGGGACTCAAAACTCTTAAGTTGGACAGGAGGAAGAGATGAGTGACCTGGCGAATTAAGGGCATAGGTGGAGGGGTTCCGGGGCCTGCTGCCTATGACTTCTGCTTGGAAGGCCTTCCCCCTCTGTCTGCCTAGTGAATTCCTATTCATCCCTTAGGCCTCAGTTCCTGCCACCTCTTCCAAGAAGCCTTCCTTCACCTCTCTAAATAGAGTCAGCCATGCCTCCATTGGGACCTCCTCCTCTTGCATCTGGGAGTCAGGTCCCTTTATTTCAGCACTGCTCACATGGAGTGGCATTGGCCGGAGTCTATCCTACTTTGCAACCCTGGTGCCTGCACAGTGACTGTTCCTCAGCTAATGTCTGATTAAATACTTGCCATGAAAAATGTTGCCAACCATCTTGACTACAAGAAAGAGAGATGGTATTTTTTTTCTATGTGGCTCAAAAAGACGGAACTGGAACAGGGAGTGGAAATTATGAGAGGTGGATTTCAGCTCAAAATTAGGAAGTGCTTTATAATAATAATGATGATGGCTTCGCTCAGCATTTTGGTCATTTGTTGCTGCATAACAAGTTACTCGGCCTAAAACAAACATGAGTTATCTCACATAGTTCACGTGGGTCAGGAATTCAGGAGCAGCATAGAAGAGTGGTCTTGGCTTGGGATCTCTCAGGAGGTTGTAGTCAAGATGCTACCTAAAGCTGCCATCATCTGAAGGGGACCTTGGGGCCAGAGGGTCACTTCAGGATGGCTCATTCACATGGCTCAGGGCAGAAGGCCTCTCCATAATTTATTTAAGTAACCACACAACGTGGTAGCTGGCTTCCACCAGAGCAAGTGACCTAAGAAAGAGAACGAGGAGGAGGTGCCGTGCCTTCTATGACCTAACCTCAGAAGTCACAGCCTGTTACTTCCATAATTCTCATTGTGGGAAGAGACTACACATAGGCATGAATACGAGGTGGTGAGAATCGCTGTGGTCACCTGGGAAGCTGGCTACTAAATTGTGGACCAGTAACTGTGAGAAGTGTTTGTCACCGGGTTTCTCACCAACACCTTAAGAGGATGGTGTTTTTATTACCTCCATTTTATTTTATTTTATTTACTTTGACTTTGAAATTATTTTAATCTTCGTCACAGAAACAATATATGCATTACTGTCCAGGTTGCTTATTGTATCTTAAAGTTTATTTAATGGACATTTGGTTGTCCATGGAAATGCTACAGTTACAGCTGATGGTGTTTTTCATATTTCCATTTTATGGATAAGGACACTGAAGCGCAGACATGTTCACTCACTTGTCCATGGTCACATACCTGGAAATCTCTCAGCTTTGGTTTGAACCTAAACACCCATAGTCATTACACTTGGTGCTATATTACACTGCACTAAGCTGCCTCGTGGGTCCCCTGAGGCAGGGATACTGAAAGAGTGGTCCTTGATCCTGGCTGCACGTCAACATCAGCTGGGAAGCTTTTGCAAATTCTTGATGCCTGAGCCCGACTCCCAGGGATTCTGATCTAATTGGTCCAGAGTTTGCTTCTATTATGTAGAACCATAGAGAAAGGACCAGCACTGGTATGGGGTCAGATCGTGCCTTCCCTGAGGTCCTTTCCAAATATTACATGTTATCACCTGAGTGAAATGGAACATATTTTATTACTAAGTATCTACAGACTCAAAAATAACATGCTGATGAGTTCCTAATTGTTATCTTTGGCCCCTTGGAGGTAAGGTCACTTGAAAGGCAAGTAGATGTGGAAGAGGCTGAGAAGGAGGTGAATTACAGCTAGAAGGAAATCCTCAGGAGACACCTAATGCCAAGGTAAAATTTCAGGAATAGAAATGATTATCGAGAGGGTTTTTGCAGAACTCCTATCTAACTCACAGGATTTGAGGCGGAAGATCAAAATAGGGTAAGGTGTGCGAAAACAACTTGCAAAGTAGTATTAAAATAAAATCCAGCATAATTATTATTTTAAGGGGAAATGTTCCAAGTGATTCCAGCATAGAATTTTTAAAAAATCTTTAAATTATTTCATTACTTTTAATGTAAAATATTTAATAAGGTATAAGAAGTGTTTTGATTTGTAGGAAAAGATGAGCCTCCAAGTTGTACTCTTAAGTGCCATGGTTTGTCTATCATTTATTTATTTATATGTTAAACTTCAGAGTATGTGTAATAAACTGTCTGTGGTGCAATGCTATCGATCTCCCTGCATTAGAAGCTGAATTAAATGTGCATTACTCTGGGGTTGGTCACCACGAGGGAAGCTTAAAAAGTTTTGAGGGAAAGTAAGTGAAGACCATTATGGCGCTTTAGGCCTCATCTCCTGTCGATCCCTATCACCCTGGGGAAGTTTTACTGCAATTCAGTCGCATGTACATCCTTGCCTTAATGCTTCCTCTAATGGTAGCTAATGGCAACTTGGCTACATCCCTTCCTTTATAAAGAAACAGCTGCCTTCTCCAACCACATCTCAGACATATCCTAGAAAAGGGTGGGTGGTGTTTCTGAGTATATTCTGTATAAAATACAAAATTCCTTGGCGAGCCTTTTTTGTTTCATATTTTCACTAGTTTAGTCATTCATTCAACTACTATTTATTGACTACTTATACTGTTCTCAGCATTTTGCCAAGTTGTAATTTTTATCAGCAAATTACAGTACTTGGAAGAGAATAACTCTTCCTTTGTTGTCCTTGGAGAATCTTGAGATGATGGGGGAGTAAAGAGGTGGAACCTGGATTGAATTCCCATTTGTCTTCCAGCTGAGCAGCCTTGATCAAGTTCTTTTTCGGAAATATTTGGGCTTTTCTTTGTGGCCTAATATATGATCAATATTATAAATGTAATATATATGTCTGAAGAAGATGACACTGCGTGTAGGGTAAAAATGTGGTATAGGGACATTAAATCTCTAATAAACTATTTATTATAATTTTCTATATTCTTATATATTTTTCTTTTATCTTTCAAATAAAACATGTGACCAGATTGCATTTTGGTCTTATTTAAATCAATTTTACCTGATACTCTATTTTACTACTATCTTCAGCTCTTGAATGTTTTCCTCCTTTGGTCCTCTGATTACTACTCCTGTTTCATTGGTTCTGTGCCTTCCATCTGGGATTCCTATTAGAGGTCCCTTCTGTCACAATTCCAAAATTCTAAAATCTCTGAAAACCAAATATTTTCTTATAAGCTGGAAACACTTATTTGGCATGCCATGATGTGAGTCTATCTATCATCGTTCTTTCTTTCTTTCAATGTTTCACTGCAGAAGTTAACATTTTTTATTACAAAGTGCTGCCCTCAACCTTGCTGGGGGGCTGTATATAATATCAGTGTATGCAGCACATGCTCTCTCTAAAATCCCCCAAATGTTGCTCAGGCTGGGTAGCTCAATTGGTTAGAGCATTGTCTCCATAAGCACAAGTTGCAGGTTTAATCCCCGGGTCAGGGATTATACAAGTACCAACCAATAAATGCATAAATAAGTGGAACAACAAGTCTCTCTCTCTCCTTCCCTCTCTCTCTCCAATCAATAAATTAAAACATTTAAAATAAAATAAAAATCCCCCAAATGCTGAATCCTGAAGCACATCTGACTCAAGCGTTTTGTAGAAAGGATGGATGGCCTGCATGTCTATCCTGGACCTCCCGAACGGGTCCTCCACATCACTGTTGGTTTTGCTGTTTTCATATTTATCCTCTGAGTTCTAGGTGAATTTCTTAGGTTTGTCTTCTCTAAATTAATTTCTGGCAGCTCTGCCCCCATTGTGGTTTCTTCTTTTGGCATTTGCAGTTTCCTTCTCCATGAAAATATTTCCTGATCTTGGAGGATCCCTTCTTATGACTTCTTGCTCTGTATTGGCCGGCTTCAACAGGAAGCTCTGTTTGCCAGAGCCCTTTCACATGCTAGAAACAGAAACCCAGCTGGAAGTGGCTTGAGAGGAGAAAGGACTTTATTGGAAAGACACTTACAGACTTAAAGGGAGAGACTTATGAGCTAGGTCACATCCAGGGACCTCAGAGAGAGAGGAACCAGAAACTTCATGCTGCCAGCTCATATTCTCCCCCCTCTCCTCCTGCCGACCCCCCCCCCCCCCATCCTTAGGCTCAGTAGCTTCATCTTCTCCATTGCAGTTAAATTTTTGCCTCCTGGTTAGAAACATGAACACCAGTCACACCAAATTCACACCCTTTCAGCTCTGTAACCCAAGAGGTGACAGAATTTCTCTCTCTGGCTTCAGGGAAACATTTCAAGGATAAACATATTGGTCTAGCCTGGATCTCATTCCCAGGCCTGTGTCCATAGGATGAGGTCAATTATCAAAAGAGGTGAGGGTGGGATCAATGATTTTCTCTCATCCCTGATGTTTCTATCTCTCCCTCTCTGAAATCAATAAAAATATTAAAAAAGAAGAGGTGAGGGTAGGATGCTGAGCAGAGTAAACAATACTATCCACTTCATACATTTTCTAAAATATTGTTCAAATTTACTTCAAATTGGAGAAATCCTCCTGATGATCTAGGGAGGTTCTGTTCTTTTGGCTTGCAGTGTCCTCTCATAGATACAGTGATTTCTGTTTGTTCATTTTTAAAAATATATTTTTTAACTGATTTCAGAGAGGAAGAGAGAGAGAGAGAGAGATAGAAACATCAATGATGATGTTTCCTGCGAGCATCCTACTGGGGATCGAGCCCGCAACCCGGGCATATGCCCTTGACTAAGATCAGACCCGGGATACTTCAGTCCACTCAGCCAATCCAGCTAGGGCTCCATTGCTTTTTAAAGAGTGGAAATGAGAGCGAGTGCGAGAGCGATATCAATTGACTGCCTCCTGCATGTGCCCTGACTGGGGTCGAGGATCAAACATGAAGCCCAGATATATGCCCTTGACCGGGAATCAAACCCGAGACCCACACTCTACTGAGCCACACAGGCCAGGGTCTGTTTGCTCATTTGGGAGAAGGCCCCACTGGGTGGATGTCCAGGTGCATGCCTGGATCAACCGTCTGCTCGGAGAGAAAGCCCTGCGGTAGTGGCATTCTGCTTGTGTCTGCCCTCCCTCATCCTCCACAATAGGAAAGAAAAGAATGCTGTCAGAATTTGCCTCCCACCATCCCAAAAGCATTTCAATGGTGCCCTTTACTGAGTGTCTGTTAGGTTTTCCTTTGCTATAAGTAACCAAAATCTCACCCAAACTGGCTTTAAGAGGACTTTTTATTGTGGAGAAGGCCAACAAAATCACATAACAAAAAAATATTGGAGTGGGGATTGTTTTTGCCACTCTCTTTAAAGGATTTCTGAATATACTAGGGGCTCAGTGCACAAAAATTTGTGCACTCAGGAGGTCCCTCAGCCTGGCCTGTGCCCTCTTGCAGTCTGGGACCCCTCTGGGGATGTCCACCTGCTGGTGTTCCTGGTCAGCCTGGGTGAGGGGCTGATGGCTATTTGCAGGCTAGCCAAGCCCCCCAGTGTGGACCCTCAACACATTGGGGTGTGGCCAGCCTGGGTGACAGGCTGAGAGCTGTTTTCAGGCTTTCAGGCTGCCCACAGCTTCTATTGACCCAAAGTCCCAGCAAGGCTGGCTGGAAGCAGGTTTCTGGGGTTTATTTATCTTCTATAATTGATGCACTGTTCCTTTAAGCTGAGTTCTAGGCAGGTAATGAAGCCTCCTGTTGGCTTCAGCTCCGTGGCTTCTATAATTGAAAGAATGTTGCCTTAGTAGAGAGGCCCAGCTAGCCTAGGCAGGCAATTTCCTCCATCGCTGGTGCAATGGAAGCCTGCTGTTTGCTTCAGCTCTGTGGCTTCTGTAATTGAAACAATGTTGCCTGAGCCGGGAGAAGCCCAGCCGGCCTAGGCAGACAGTTTACTCCTGGTGCAATGGAAGCCTGCTGTTTACTCCAGCTCTGTGACTGCCAGCCTCTATCTTGGCTGGGTTAATTTGCATATAGCTGTTCTGATTGGCTGGTGGGTGTGGCTTAGGTGTCCCATAGAAATGGTCAATTTCAATATTACTCTTTTATTAGATTAGATTAGATTAGATTAGATTAGATGTCTTGTTCACTTGGGGTTATTTTATTTGGTATTTAGGGGATAAAATTGAGACTCCTTTCATGATAAATACATAAATACATAAATTAGTATTTTTAAAAATATATTTTATTGATTTTTTGCGGAGAGGAAGGGAGAGGGATAGAGAGTTAGAAATATTGATGAGAGAGAAACATCGATCAGCTGCCTCCTGCACACTCCCCACTGGGGACGTGCCTGCAACCTAGGCACATGCCCTTGACCAGAATTAAACCTGGGACCCTTGAGTCCACAGGCCAACGCTCTATCCACTGAGCCAAACCAGTTAGGGCTAAATTAGTATTTTTTTTATGGATAACATAAACTAGTGTAACTTCCACCATTAAGATCTGGTATATTTAATATCATGTGAGAAACTAAACACCATCCCTCCTCTTGGCCTATTGTGCCAGGCACTCTGCTAAGGATTTGTACATACAGCCTCATTTATTCTCAAACAACTCTATGGGAAGGTATCAGTTATGATTCCTGTTTTATAGCTGAGAACACTGAGGCTCAGAGATGTTAAGTAACTTACCTAAGCTCACACAGCTAGTAAGTAGTCACTAATTAGCTCCAATGCTTATGTTCTTTCATGTATGATACTCTACTAATATAGAAAATGCTAGGTATTTGGGCCTTTTAAAATGTGGAAGAAATTTACTAGCTATTTCAGTGGTCATTGAGCTTTCTGATCTAGATATGCCTCAAAGGGGAGACCTGGAACTCCTAGCTGGAGAAGCACCAGAGACCTCTGGATATCTCTCTTGGGTCCCCAGTGCCTTTGCAGGAATACTAGCAGAGTTAGTCCTTACAAGGAGCAATCCTTTTAATCCTGGGCTGAAATAGTCAGCTGAAATTTCCTCTGGGATTACAAACTAATTTTAACAAAACATAATCGGGAAGAGGAATCTGTAACTAAAAAAAGAGCTTTTGTGAAAATAAATTCTTTTCTTTGTTACTTTACATATATCTTCAAACAGTGACTAAAACCTGGTTGATGTGGTTCAGTGGTTGAGCATTGACCTATCAACTGGGAAGTCATGGTTTGATTCCCAGTCCAGGCACATGCCCAGGTTGTAGGCTCAGACCCCATTGTGGGGTGTACAGGGAGCAGCCGATCGATGATTCTCTTATGATTCTCTCATATGATTGATGTTTCGGTCTCTCTCTCTCCCTTCCTCTCTGATATCAATTAAAAATATATATATATATATATAAACACAAACAGTGACTGAAAATAATTATGGAATTATGGGATATGGGAGATTAAGATAATTATGACCTTGCTCAAATAATCCTAATTTTTCTTTTTGGTTATCAACCATTCTGTTTATCTGTTTCTTTTTTTTTTTTTTTTTAAAGAAGGCACATCATTTCTGTTTTCTTTCTTTTTCTTTTCTTTTTTATTGATTTCAGAGACGAAGGAAGAGGGAGAGATAGAAACATTAATGATGAGAAAGAACCATTGATCAGCTGCCTCTTGCACACCCCCTACTGGGGATTGAGCCCGAAACCTGGGCATGTGCCCTTGACCAGAATTAAACCCGGGATCCTTCAGTCCGAAGGTCAATGCTCTATCCTCTGAGTCAAACCTGCTAGGGCTCTATTTCCACTTTTAATAATGATGATTCTTTATAGATAATACAAAGATTATCCATCCAATGGAGTTGATCATTGTTTGTAACTGTGGATTTTTTTGGGGAGAGAATACATTTCTAGGTGCTGGTCCTAAATATGCCACTATACAGCTAAGTGACCTTGGATGAATCACATAAACCCATTGGACCTTACTTTCTTCATCTCTAAAATGAGGGATTTAGATGACACACTTTGCAAACTTCAACTCTAAAATTCTAGTTTTGCTGGTTGCTTTGAAAGACCTGAGAGCCATGCAATCTCAAGTGTCCCCAGCAGAGGTCAGAAGAAGTCACTAAAAACTGAGTTTCACATTAATCTCAGTTACTTGAGTACTGATAATACTACAGTTTTATGGCACTGCCTATCCTCCATGTTATTTAGCTGATTGTTAACATTGGGCCAGGCATAAAGGCAGGTATTGTTCCTGAAAATTTAAAGCATAGGTGCATTGCCTGCTTCGGGCCTATTTGCCAAGCGTAAATCATTTCCCATTGGTTAATGCCTGGTGAACAGAGGTAAATTACTTGACAGTATGTGATCAAAGGGTTAGGGAAGGATTTATACTTAGAGTCCATGTAAATGATAAACTTGCTACAGAAAATTCCATTTCATCAAAACTTTTTATAACAAATGAAATCTTACCTAATAACCTATTTATTTTGAAATATATTTACCTCAGCAAAATTTTTTCTTTTTATTGTTCTCTCCCCAACTTTATTGAGACATAATTGGCATATAACCTTGTGTAATTTTAGGAGATACACCTTAATAATATACATATGCATTGCGAAATGATTATCACAATGAGGTTAATGAATATATCCATCATCTCAGAGTTAAAATTTGAAAAGTTCTTGTCACAATGGGGTTTAAGACATTTTTTCTTTTGCTTCTGGTTTTACCAGAAAAAAAGCATTTGCGAAATACACCATTACAGATATAGAAACTTCCAGTAAAAATCTAAATGCCAAGTCATGTCAGAGGAATGGCAGCAGATGGGCATATCTTTCCCTCTCCTCTTGACATTTCAACAAGTTAACCAAACCTCACCTGCAGAGCCAAAGCTTGTGCTGGGTCTCCAGCACCCTGCTTAGCAGTAAACCCTTCCTCCCAGTGCTCCCCCTTTGGCCTATGGATCTTTATTTTTTAATCTAATACAGCACTTAACTTTTCTTTAATACAGCACTTAGCTCACTGATTGTCGTTGCCGTTTTCCCCTGTTATGACAAGCTCCTCCAGGACAACGTCGGTGCCCATCGCTCCCACCATCATAGACTCATGACCCCACAGGGAGGATAGACTGGGCTACGAGGAGAGGAGAGAGCAGGGGGACAAGAAGAGCTGGGAGACTGACCCATGTCCTTCAGGAGAGAGAATCTAGGTCATGCCGTGCTTCTATATAAGCTGTATACAGGGCATCCTCCCAAAAATGTAGACACACTTTAACATCTGATAGCTCACTTTTGAAATAAAGTGTACTTTAATAAGCACTGCCTTTGTAATTATTCAAAGTGTGTGTACACTTCTGGGGGGACACCCTATATATAAGCAGTGAGGCAATTAAAGGCAGGCTGTGGGGAGGAGGGGGGACTCCAGGAAAGGTCAGAGGGGGGCTAGCAGAGGGGATGACTGAACAGAACACTCTAGATCAGACAAAGCATGCATGACCTGTTGGGAATTGAGGAGGAAGACTGGTTTTGCAAGGAATGTTAGGCCACTAAACCAAACAAAGCTCTGTCCTGTGGTAGGGCAGGGGGCTTTGTTCTGAGCCCAAACCTAAGCACACTTGGGGGGAGGGAGTATATTTGCAAACCAATGAACTCGAGAGGCAGTTACAAAGCAAGATTCTTGCATGTTACCCACACTCTGAATTTGGGACTACCCCACAGAGACCGCGCGTGTTATTAAAACTGTGATTTCTCCACTTCTTCAAAGCATCGCTTAGTTTTTTGGTCTTTCTGCAACAGAATGAGAATCAAGTAGGAACCAGGCAGGGACAGGCAGAAGCAGGATCTGCTACAATCCACCCACATTCCAGAGACCATTCCAAGGACTGGAGCCAGTCCCTGTGGGACCTCCCAATGACACATGTTGAAAACCAAAGATTAAAAGCGAGACAGCTGCTTCCTTATGCTGATCGTGGCTCAGAACTCCCTAGAAAGTATTTAAACTCTTAGGCTCTCTGTTTGCTCACATGAAAAGAAAGTGGAAGGAAGTGTTGATTCAAAGAGAAACTTTCTGCTTCTGTCTGAAGATGACTGGGTCCTGATTCTGATTCTGACTCTGGCAACTGTCTTGCCTAGACCCAGTCAAGCTCTTTGCTCCTCTGGCCTTGCTTTTGGGACCTGTATTGAAGCTCTGGAGTAATAGTGGCGAGCCACTACCTTCAGGAATGGGGAAGAAGCGACTATAATTTTGGATTGCTCGCATCTACCCCAAAGACAACACAAATGACATATGGTTGTCATGTAATTTAAGATGTTTTTTTTGAAACTAGAAAAAGACCCCTCACACCTCAGGATGGTTACTGTTATAAAAAAAAACAAACAAAAAAAAAAACAGAAAATAAATGTTGGTGAGGATGTGGAGAAAGTGGAACCCTTGTGCATTGTTGGTGGGATTATAAAACAGTACAGCCATTGTGGAAAACAGTGAACAAAAAAAGTTAAAAACAGGATTACCATATAATCCAGAAATTTCACTTGTGGGTACTTACCTAGAAGAACTGAGGTCTTAAAGAGATATTTGCATACCCATGTTGATAGTAGCATTATCACAATAGCCAAAAAGTGGAAGCAACCCAAGTGTCCATTGACAGATGAATAGCTAACAAAATATGGTCTCTACAGACCTTGGAATATTACTCAGCCTTAAAAAGGAGGGAAATTCTGACACTTGCTTCCATGTGGATGAACTTTGAGGACATTTTGCTAAGTGAAATAAGCCAGCTACAAAAAGACAAATACTGGATGATTCTACTTATATGTGGTACTTAAAATAGTCAGCTTCATAGAGATAAAAAGTAGAATGGTGGTGGCCGGGGGCTGGGAGGAGAGGAGATGTGAAATTAGTGCTTAGGGTACAGAGTTTCCGTTTTACAAGGTAAAAGGAATTATGGGTATGGATGGTGATGAAGGTTGCACAACAATGTGAATACTTAATGCCACTGAACTGCACAATTAACAATGGTTAAGATGGTAAAACTTATGTCATGTACATTTTCTCACAAAAAAAAATTGGGAAAAATAACAAAAAAATCTGGAATAGCCTGATTGGTATGGTTCATTGGTTGAGCATGGATCTAGCTATGAACCAGAAAGTCACCATTAAATTCAGGGTTAGGGCATATGCCCGGGTTTTGGGCTCAATCCCAGTGGGGGGCATGCAGAAGGCAGCCAGTCGATTATTCTTTCTCATCATTGATGTTTCTATCTCTCCCTTCCTCTCTCTGAAATCAATAAAAACATTTAATAATCTAGCATATATTTTGTTGGAAATATTACTTTCTTTGGGAAAGTAATAATGCTAAATATTGAACATGCACACAATGTATTTATAATAACCCTAATAACAGGTGCCACTTATCTAAAGAAAGTATGTAGGGCATCATAAGTGCAATAACATTGTCCTTCCCATTTTACAGACAAGGAGACTAATTCTTAGAGATTAAGCAATTTGCCTACATGTAGACTAGTGAATAGTGGATTCCAGGCATGCATGACCACAAAGGTGTACTCTTAAATGCCTCTGGTTCTCTTTCATTATAACAATTTCCACGTTGCTCACCCTAGTTCAGGGGCACTGGCAGCACAGAAGTTCCTCTTGCAGCCTCAGGACCTTTACAGGTGCTGCCCTCTCCACCTGAAATGTGATTGCCCCCAGACATCTACATGACTCCCCTCTCTCTCACTTCCTTCAGCTCTCTGACCACTTGTCACCTTATAACTGCGGCCTCCCCCGCCCAACACACATATGAACTAGTACATGCCCTCTCCCTCCTTCTACCTCTATGTTATTCCTCATTATCCCTTATTGGTTTGCCTGTCTCCCCAACTAAGACAGAAATTCCAGGAGGTCAAAAGTCTGTTTTGCCCTTGGCTGTACCTTCTGCATTAATGAATGAGTGAATGAATGAGTGGCTACTAGTGTGACTGCTGGGCACAGCAGCAATGGTCGAGATGCCAGGATTTGAGGGAAAGCCACCCCCAAGCCCTCATTCTTCTTACTAGTGATTTAACTGTACAACAGAGCCCAGTTCTAGAAGCACAGTTCAAGCCAAGAATAACACCACCCTCCCTCCCTCTTCTTTATCAGAAGACTGACTTACCTCTCCCCCACACCCCAGAAAATACCTCCCCTTTGGGCTTTTCTGCTCATTGTCTGGATTGGGAGATACTAAAGGTTAGTCTAACTGGGGATGAGAGTGAGAGGGAGGAAAGGGAGCCGCAATGGTAAGACCTTCTGGGAATATGGGGGGCAGTCTGTTTTATCTCTGAAATCGCCCTGTAATTTCTTCCCTCTGGCTAGTTTATTCTAGCAGGAATAAACTTCCTTTTGGCTGATCAACTTGAGCTGACCTTAAAGAAAGGCTCAGGCCTACACCCCATGTCCTGCCCCCATCCAATTCCAGGTTAGTGTGCTCCTCAATGGCCCCAGGGTATTCACAGCCCCCAGCACACTCATCAAACCTTCCTTGTCTCTGTTTTCTCCAGACTGGTGGTCTTGCCTTTTTTCCTGGGGCTACAGGACTAGCACAGCTTTGGGCAGACGGCAGGTCCTCAAATAAATGTTTGTTGAAGAAATAGGAGGGGAAATGGGAAAACAATCAAAGACAAATGCGAACATTTTGATGTCCAGCATTACATAGCATAAATTAGCACTATGCTCCCCCTGACCGGTTGGCTCAGTGGATAGAGCGTTGGCCTGCGGACTGAAAGTTCTCAGGTTCGATTCCGATCAAGGGCGTGTACCTTGGTTGTGGGCACATCCCCAGTGGGAGGTGTGCAGGAGGCAGCTGATCGATGTTTCTCTCTCATCAATGTTTCTAACTCTCTATCCCTCTCCCTCCCTCTCTGTAAAAATATCAATAAAATATAATTTTAAAAAAATTAGCACTATGCTTTCTCCTATGTCGTACCTAGCTACAAACACCGGAACCAGTCGGAGTCCCAGAAGTCACGAAGTTTTATTTAGGATATATGTCTGACTCAACCAGTGTTGCTGGTAGCAGGCTGCTGGCATCGGTTCCAAACCAGCCCAAAGGGTAAGGACACCAGCACCACGGGGGCCTATTTCCTTGCTTCCCCAGCCCCTTCATCTTCAGACTACCTCTGCCTGGGGGAGGCAGGGAGATGGAGTTTAGGGAGGAAAAGGTAGAGGAAGGATGAGAAGTAGGGGAAGCGCTGAGGGGTGGGTGAGCACCCCACCTTGCTTTCAGTTTCCTCTGGCTCCCTGGGAAGGTCAGGGCCCTTGCTGGGCTGCTTCAGAAATGGCCAAAAGGCTGAGAGGGTGCGGCCTCCTTCACACCCAGAATTTTGCTAACCGTTGTTTTCCAGATTGTGTTTTCACTGCACCTGTAGAACTGGTCCACCTTCATTACAACTCCACCAGACTGACAGGTTTGCAATGACCCCGTGACCGTCCCTTCGTCAAGCAGCTCCCTCACTTGCTAGACTTCCATCTGATTCTGTGGCCTAGTGGAGCCCCCCCCCCCCCCAGGTGACGTTAGCCAGCACGTGCACTTTGAAGATCCCTGGTCGATGCTGGAGCCAACTTTCCCAAACTTGTAGGCATCACCTGGATCACAGAATCATAGATCTGAGGACACCCCGGAATCTATTACAGAGATGTCCCACATGATTTATCAAATAGCTAATGAAGACCAATCTCAAGAGCATCTATCTGGCTCCTTCCTACCTGTTGGGCCTAATTTCCTGAGTGCTCATCCTGTGTTTCTTATGGCTAGCTCTGGGCACAAGGACCTTTCCCCCGTCCCACGCTGTCTGACATTTATCATGTTTACCTAAAAATAAAAGGCCAAAGTGAGAAGTAACAAGCATTAATTTGAGATCCAAAAGAATATTCAAGTTCTAACCCAAATAGTGATCTGATTAGAAGATGAAGGCAAGGAATATTTGGAGAAAGAAGGAATAATTACATGATAGGAGAAAGGAATTCCCATGGGTGGAAGGAATTTCCACAGGTACAGATAAACCAACATACATAGATGCTAATTCTAAAGAATGTCTTTAATTTTCAGTCTGGTCCTCATAATATTTTCTGTTACATTTACAATGTCCCTAGATTCAGTTCAAAGGGTGCTTGTTTTGCCCTGTTTTAACATTCTATAGCTTTGAGGAACCCTAGCAGTTTGGCTCAGTGAATGGAGTGTCGGTCTATGGACCAAAGAGTCCCAGGTTCAATTCTGGTCAAGGGCATGTGTCTTGGTTGCAGGCTCCTCCCAGGCCCAGGCCCTGGTCAGGGAGCATGCAGGAGGCAACCAATTGATGTGTTTCTCCCACATCGATGTTCTTTCTATCTTTCCCTCTCTCTTCCACTCTCCCTAAAAATCAATGGAAAAATATCTTCGGATGAGGATTAACAACAACAACCAAAAAAAGAAAAAAAAAAAAAAGCATTGAGGAATGGACGAAAGGAGCCACATGCTAACCTGACAAGCTCAGGGAAGGCCTGCATGGCAGTATTGTAAACTCTAAGACCTAAAGTAACCACCTTCCTTACAACTCCATGAGACTGACAGGTTTGCAGTGACCCAGTTCTGGGCAATGTTGGATAAGCACAAGCCCACTGAGGATTTCTGGAAAACCTTCACTTTCTCAATGACGGGGCTGCCCCTTTTCTTCCTGCATGGCTATAATGCCTGGGGCTGCCATCTTGGCATTTGGAGGGTCATGCCAAGGCAGTTAGACAGACATGAGCAGAGCATGGACAGAGGGCCAGGTACAAAAGGTCACCAGGGTGGAAAGCCCAAGGTGCCTAGCAATTGACAGGTTGTCAGATGGGACCTCGCCCCCAGGGTGAGCTGGTCATAGGGTCTGGATCCCGACTGTTCATATCACTGGTCACGTGGTTTGGACGCTCCCCTGATCTTTCCTCCTTTGGCAATGTTGCTAGTCATGTGGTAGATTCCCTTGTAGCCCACTTATGTCTCCTTTGAATGTAATGTATTTGAGGAGAAACAAGGTGGGTGGAGAATACCCTCATAAGACTTCCATACAAGCCCTTGCACAACCACATTCTTAAGCAGTGGTCACCAGTGGTCCCCACTGCCCTTACAGATTAAGCCCCAGGATAATAAGGTTTTGACCCAAATCAAATAATCTTAGGAACAAAGCCTAGGGGTTTACTGATCAAACAGACAGAGATAACATCTACTGATAACATCCAAGCCTCAGTTGTGTTTCAGCTTCGGGCACAGAAAAGCAGCAAGACCAGGTGAGGCAAGACCAGGTGGCACGAGACCAGGGCTGACATTAGGATCTGCTTAGATGACTAAATGACCTCTTGCCCTGATACCAACAATCAGTAGAGACCATGATCCTGAAAGGACACACCTGGAAAGCTGATGAATATTCTACTGAGATCCTCCCCTGGACCACCCCCAAAATCCCCACCCTTAAAAGTTCTTAGGATGGAGGACAAAGAGCAATATTTCACTCTCTTGAGCACACCCCTATCTTTCTCTCTTATTTCCCCAGGTGTGTTTTCTTTGCCCTTCATACTCCTAAGCTCCAAGGGCCCTTCTTTTGACTCTATAACTTGTTTCCTGAGTCCACGCAGCCCAGCTGGCTCACTTTTTCCATGGCTCACTTCTACCTCTGTGACTTTCTAAATAAACTTTTGCTTGTATTTGAGTCTTGACTCTGAATTCTTTCTTAGCCAGAATTCAAGTACTGAAGTTGCTAAAGTGATAACATTCTGGTGCCATTTTGCTGCTAACAAAGGGAATGGGAGCCCCACCTAGGCACCCTGGAGCAGCTGGGCCACCAACAACCCACTTTTAGGCTGCTTATGGAGGTGGAAGGTGGCAGTAAGAACAACCCTTATTTATGAATAAACTGGTAAAAATTCAACCAATTAAATTTGAAACTCTAATTGGCTTTATTAAATGATTCATGAATTGGGCCACATCTCATCTAGTAACTAGAGGGCTCTCTGAGGATTTATTACAAAATAGAAAGTTTCTATAGGAAGAAGGGTGGCGCAAGGGAGCTATTAACACCAGAAATTAACAAATTATTTTTAGATAAGGACCTCTTCTGGGGGAAAGTAATGGCAAGGATTTTATCATGCAGATTACCTCTTCTTTTAATGGGGGCTGGAAAGGGCCCAGGTATAGAGTACATTGGTATGGACCAAAAAATTACAAATTGGTTGATTAAAACTATGTTTCTGAGAGAGGTTAAATAGCAATTAAGTCAAGTATTAAATCTAGATTTGGCATTACAGGTTTTAGCACAAGAGAAGCCATTGGGGCCTGTTTTTTTTGTTTGTTTGTTTGTTTTTTTAACAAAACTAATAGATGATTTTTCTTTTATTCTAAGTGAAAGAAGGTCCCTATGTGATACATAGCTAAGGTGCCAGTTAAGTACTGCTTTCCCTGGATACAGCCCCAGTTTATACTTGTTTTCAAAGTGAAATTACTAATTGTACCTGGTTAACTCTCAGAAGTATTCTAGTTTGAATTGAAAATTATTCCTGTTTATTTTTCTATTAAATATGTTTTATTCAAATTAATATGAAGCTGAATAAGCATTAATTAATCTACCCTGCATCCCTCAAATGAAAATAAAGACCATGGTCACTGTATTGCAGCTAAAATCCAGGAAAATGATATTCAATTTGTGACTCAAGAAATGTTGGCCTCCACTGGTGAGACTGATGTCACTGGCCCCGGAGAAAAGATATGAACTAATAATATATTTTTGAAATCTTGGCTTGAATTTAAAGATATACAAATGTTTTCTTCTCTGTTATCACTTTAATATCATACATAGTTCAACAGTAAAATTCCCTGTTTTAAATTATCACATTTATCTTACACCCTCTTGTATTTTGTTAGATTGTGACTTCCTCGCGGTCAGAGATCTTTGATATTAGGTCCTATGTTGACACAGACTCAGTGCTCAGAGACCTTTATAAAACAAACTGAATTCTTCCGATGATTTCACAGGGATTCTGACCTTCTAAGGTGACATAGGTATCTTCAATTTATTTTAAAATATTTAGAATCAGAGAAAGGTTTTCTTGTTGAACATGTCTGCAGAAGTTCTCCTCAGAAATACTTGAATTTGTGCATAAACTGAATTCCTAAGGTTTTCCATCACTAAAAATCTGATTTCATGAATATCACTCCAAATATCATCTTAGGCAGAGGGGATCTTTTTTGAGTCCCTCTCCCTCTAAATAGCAGAGACTGGCTGTCCCACAAAAAGTAGTGTAACATGATGGGGGTCACATGGCCAGACCATTAGGCTCAGCATCCCAGGAGATGAGAATACAGCTCTTGCTGACAAGCCACGGGAAGCTGCTTGCTGGCTAGGAATTGCCGACTTGTGCAGTCAGTATCACTCACCAACCTAAAATCTTTTCAATGGCTTCCCACTGAGTCTGGGATAAGGTCCAAGATTCAAGTTCCTAACATGCTACGGAACGCTAAATGACCTACCCCATTTCTCCAGGCTTATCTCTGTCACTCCTAGCTCCACCCTCCTTTATTTCCTCACAAGGCCCAACTCCAAGATGTTCCCCCGACTCAGCAAAAAAAAAAAAAAAAAAAAAAAAAAAAAAAAAAAATATATATATATATATATATATATATAGAGAGAGAGAGAGAGAGAGAGAGAGAGAGAACTCATGGACAGCAGTGTGGTGATTGCAGGGGTGGGGAGGGATAGGTGCAAGTGGAAGAGGGCATTGAGGGAATAAATGGAAAAAGGGGAAAATAAAAATTTTTAAATTAAAAAAATTAATAAGAATGTTTCTAAAGCCAAAAAAGAAAATGTTCCCTCTGCTTGGAATACCTTTCCCTCACCTGACTAACTCCTCCTCACCCATCAGAAGTCCCCTCCCCCGAGAAGCCTTCTCAGATTGAAGAGAAGTAAGGGTGACATCCCCACACAAGATGGAGAAATCAGAATGCCCAGAAGCAGGGGGATGGATAAATACTTTTGTACCACCACAAAATGAAATTAACATAGAGATGTGAATTTTATTATTTCCTTTTTAAGCAGTTAAAAATAATTACATTATGTTCATGGTAAAATAATTAAGAGTATACAGTGAAGAGGAAGTCTCCCTCTTCCTCCTGGCTTCAGTCTTCCCTGAGCACCCCTGCTGTCAGTTTCTTGGGTGGTTCCAGAGATGTTCTACATGTGCACTGAGTGGCCAGATTATTATGACCACCTGACGTTTGTAGGCAAATTAGCTATAATTTTGCGCTGAAGTTGCTAGAGGGCCAGATCATTATAAACAGGGAAGCAGGCCCTAACTGGTTTGGCTCAGTCGATAGAGTGCCAGCCTGCAGACTGAAAAGCCCCAGGTTTGATTCTAGTCAAGGGCATGTACCTCTGTTGTGGGCACATCCCCAGTAGGAGGTGTGCAGGAGGGAGTGGATCGATGTTTCTCTCTCATCAGTGTTTCTAACTATCCTTTTCTCTCTGTAAAAAATCAAAATATATTTTAAAAAATAAAAATAAATAGAGAAGCAGGTTGTTTACCACGAGAGTAGAAGTGGTTTTTTTCTGGGAGATGGGAGAGGGAGATGGGAGATGGGAGATGGGAGAAGGAGAGGGAGAAATGTGTCCTACATTGGGGCCCAAGGAAGATGGGATGGGTCCTAGAGCTGGCTTGGAGGAGGAGAGCCCTCAGCAGGGATAGAGGACACAGGGGTCTAGTTAACAAATGCAATTTGACTTTGTGCTGCAGGTACGTGGTGTTTGAGGCATAACTCCACTGCCTCCACTGCCAGGGCAAGAGCTGCCAAATGCAAGTCACATTCTTGGTAACGTTGCACAGGAAGGGAAATTGAGCAATCCCAAGAAGTGGAGTCTAAATACGTTCCAGAGGAAGGGAAGGCTCATTTCTCCCTACCTTGGCAGAGAGATAGTTTGAGTGGGGAGGAGGAGGAAAAGAGGCTAACGCATCTTTAGCATTTACTATCTTTGAATGCCAGGCAGGCACCAGACTGCTGCTGACGTCATCTCCCTTGGTATGGAAAGGCACTAGTCTGGAGCAAGGGAAATGGTGCAATCTTGATAACTTGGTCAGGGAAAGGCCTGTTTCCACTTTTCACACTTTCTTGGCCTTTCTCCCTCTCTCAAAAGCCTCTCTTATGCGGAAGTGGACAGGTGGGGGCAGGGCTTGCAGGGCTGGATTTTTGGGCCTTGCTGGCGATGAATCACTATATGATATGAAAATAAGTTCATGTAGTGTGCCTTGTGAATGCTCTAATATTCCTGGGCATTCCCATCTTCCTGTGCTTAATATAAAGGAAACTGCTCATCCACACATAAATCATACTTCGCAGATATTTTCTCAATCAAGAATTGTTCTTAATGATAAAAAGGACATTTACATGCCCAGTTAAATATTTGTCTAATTAGACAAGAAGCTAAAAAACAGGCAGTTCGGTTCAGCATTGGAAACCAGTAATCCTAACTGGATTATAGTTGCCCCATAAACTTATTTGAATTGAATGTTCAACTTTTGATTCTTTCAAGGTGTTATTGTTCCACCTCTGGGTTCCCTAAATCCCCAGGCTCTGCATCCGTGCACCAGGCAGGCTTTTGGGCAGCCAGCTTTGGCCCACGCTGGCAGTGTCTTGGTTGAAACTGGTGATTGATGGCCTGAATCCTGCCTATAGGTGTGTTTGGTTGAGGCTACCCTATGTTTTAACAAAATGTGAGCTACATTCAGCTAAATAGAGCAGATAGGTTATGAGAGATGACCTGAACTTCTAACAGAAATACAATTAAAATGTTAGTAAAGAAATTTTTTAAAGAAAAAAATAATCCACCTTAGGACAAAGAGAACAGGAAAGATGACAGAAAAGAAATTTCAAGGTGCTTCTGGGAAGGCAAAAGAGAAATGACTGGTCTAGCAGGGCAGAAGGGGATATTGATGAGAATCAGGTGATTTTCCTCTGTGAACCCCTAAGGGGCCAAGGCTACAAGGTACAGAACAGGGCAGGTCTGGTTGACAGTGAAAACAAGGGAATTCATGGAAAGTCCATTTCAACCCTAGAATTTAGACTGAAGGAATTTTAAGAGCTTCCGGAATAATAGTGGGCAATGACAGAAGCACAGAACCAAAGGACAAGGATTGAATGCTGGACAAATGGTTGGACCCCCCAGCTTCCTCTTTCTCCCTATTCTCATCTCTCCCAGAAAGCCTGTAGCCAGGTAATATATTAGGGATTTTTCGGGGGAGGGTGGGGGAGGGAGAAACAGAAAATTTCTTTATATGTGGATATTAGGAAGCTTGGCAAGAAAAGATCAGCTTCTCCTCAACCAGGCTGAGGAGGCACTTTCAGTGAATAAGACCTGACCCATTAAATATTCGAAGGTTCAAGGTGAAAAGTCTTCTACCCACCCCTGTCTCCTAGCCCTCTAATCCCCTAACTAGATCCCCTTTTCCCAGTTTCCAATAACATCCTATATAATAAAAGGCTAATATGCAAATTGTTTGACCTCTTACTATGATGTGCATTGACCACCAGGGGGCAGCAAAGACCATAGCAAATGTTGGCGACGGAGTGCTGGCAGCGGGCAGCAGTGGAGGTGCTGCCAGCCCTGATGGGCCCCCAAGGAGAGCGGGACCACAGTGGGATGGTGGAGCAGGTAAGGGGGCGGTGCAAGGCCACGGTGCAGTGCTAGGCGGGGCTGCGGGGCTGCAAGGCTGGGGGCATGAGCTGGGGCCCAATCCCTGCAGGCCACCCTAAGGGACCCCACCCGTGCATGAATTCGTGCACTGAGCCTCTAGTTTTCCTATAAGTCTTTCCAAATGCCATCATCAGACTTGTCTACCTAGTGTGCTCAAGTCACCTTGGGCTTTCACAAATATTCCCATCCAAGTCCTTCTAGCTTTTCCCACTAACCTCTTCCAAAGCCACCCCACATTGTTAGATATTTGTTGTAGCAGCACCCCACCAAAATCTGTGTTTGTTATCCACTGCTGAATAACAAATTAACTCAACACTTAGCAACTTAAGGAAACAATCAAGATTTATCAGTTCATCCATGTTCCATGAGTCAGGAGTTGGGCACATCTTAGCTGGGTGGTTCTGTCTGTGGGTCTCTCATGAAGCTGCAGTCAAATGTCACAAGGGCCTCAGGAAACTAGAATATTGGGGGCCTTGGAGCCTGACAATCATACCTCCCCCAGAAACAAATGCTGTCACTAGTCTCTGTGGGTCCTTTCATAGATATGTTAGTCAGAAACAAGCAATTACAAATATATGTATTCTTTGCTACTCTCGTTTAGACAAATGGTTGACTACTATACACAGTATTCTGCATCTTGCTTTTTTTTTTTTTTTTTTTTCACTTAAAAATACATCTTCATGCCCTGGCCCGGTAGCTCAGTTGGTTAGAGCATTGTCCTGATACACCAAAGTTTCGGGTTCAGTCACCAGTCAGGGCACATAAGAATCAACCAGTGAATCCATAAATAAATGGAATAGCAGATCAATCTCTCTCTCAAATCAATTAAAATTTTTTAAATGTATCTTTATGATCAGTATTCAATGCATGCCTAATTCCTTTTAGGATCTTCACAGTGTGCCACTATATAAATGATGCATAATTAATTTAACCAGTCCACTACTGTGGAATGTATAGGCTGTTTTGAATCTGTTTTTTAAAAAGAGTAGAATCCAGCTCACACAATTCTAACCATGCAACTTTAGGCAAGCTACATATCCTCTTTGAACTTGAGTTTCATCATTTGTAAAATAATGATAAAAAGAGTCCTTCTCTTCTCCCTCACAGAGTAATCGGGAGGAAAAACTGGGATTTTAGTATGTAAAGCAAAGCACAGTCTTCAGAGCCTTGGTCATGTTTGTCCCACTGTAATGACCCTGAGAGCCTGTCCCTGGGGAAGTGCTTTCCTGCTTCCAGTCCTGCTTTACCTCCTGGGTCAGTGAAGGGAGGTTTCACCCAGAAGTAAAGATTCCAGTGTCCTATCCAAGGGAGCCTGTGGAGGGGACTGCTTCTCATGCCCTCATGTTGTCACACTCTGTATTAGCCGCAGGGTCAACCTGCTGTTTGCCTTCCCTGATGCTGCCCTACTTGGCAAGGACTGCAGAGAAATGTTAGGCCTCAGGCCCGGTGCATCCTTGGAGCAAACAGGAATTTTCTGGCTGGGTGGATTCTAGTCAACAGGAAGACAAATGTTGAAAAAAAAACAACAGGAAAAAAAAAAAAGAGAGAGAAAAAAACAACAGAAGAGAAACCCCTGCCATGGAAACAGGAAGAAGGCTGGCTGCTGGCTCTCTTTGTGGGTTTTTTTTGTTTGTTTTTTGTTTTGTTTTGTTTTTAATTTATTTGTTTATTTGATACAGAAACAGCTTTATGGGCATATAATTTATATGTCATGCAATTCACCCATTTAAAGTGTACATTTCAGCCCTAACCGGTTTGGCTCAGTGGATAGAGCGTCGGCCTGCGGACTGAAAGTTCCCAGGTTCGATTCTGGCCAAGGGCATGTACCTTGGTTGCGGGCACATCTCCAGTGGGGGCGTGCAGGAGGCAGCTGACAGATGTTTCTCCCTCATCGATGTTTCTAACTCTCTATCCCTCTCCCTTCCTCTCTGTAAAAAACCAATATATTTTTTAAAATAATAAAATAAAGTGTACACTTCAACAGTTTTTCAGAAGGTGTGCAACCATCAGCCTAATCAATTTTAGAACATGTTTGTCACTCAAAAAGGAAACACCATGCTCATTTCCATCCCTACCCCTTGAGTCAACCACTAATCTATTTCCTGTCTCTATGGATTTGCCTATTCTGGATATTTCATATAAACGAAATCCTATACTATGCAACTTCATATGACTGGCTTCTTTCTCTTAAGTACAAAGTTTTCTTTCTTTTTTTTTTTTTTTGAGATTCATATTTTATATACAAGCAAATGAAGATTGTCCCCTGTAAACTCTAATTTGGGATGAGAAGAGCAACATAGAAAAGTTGTTGCTGGCTCCACAGTGATGTGTGAAAGGAGTCCATCCAGCTATTTCTTTAAACAATGATTTTGTTAATAAAAGGGGGGGGGGGCACATGATTTCTTCATGCTGCATATGTGAAAGAATCCAAAAGAAAAACTTTCCAAAATTCGAATCTCTAGTCAAATGCGAGAGGCGACCAGATGCCATTTTCATTCCGTGAGAGCCGCTGCTCCGCAAGGCAACAGCCTCGGAGCGAGTGTCGATACTCATCAAGAGCGTCTGCTCGAGAACGGAGAGACTGCGACCTTTCAGAGCCTGCACTGTGAGCTTCTCGTTTTCCAGCTTGGTCTGCTGTTCTACCCTTTATTCTTGTAGTATTTCTTAAATGGACACTTGCTGCAAGGGTGTGTCACTCTCCTTTTCCAAGTCTATTTCTCCTAGTAGGACCACATTTTCTCCTCTGACCACAAAAATCCCTCGAGGAATATCACCGTATTTTTTGCCCACATCAATACGCTCCACAGTCTAAATTAGCAAATTGGTCAATGCTTCTCAAAAAGCCTACAAGTGTCCTTCCATCTCGCAGCAGGACTGAGTGCTTTTTGTCGATGTCCTCGATGAGGCTGGCGGTGCCGGGCATATAGTTCATTGTGAGCTGAGATCAGGCTGCAGGGTAAAGCGGCGAAGGGCCAGCGCGTCCAACACCTCCTTCCTCCTACCTTACGCGCCGCCTCGGCGGGACTGGGACGGGAACCCAGGCGGGGACCCGCACTTCTGCCCCGGCTTTCAGCTGCCAGGGCCCGCCGGACAGTACAAAGTTTTCAAGGTTCATCCATTGTAGCATGAATTGGTGCTTCATATCTTGTTATTGTCAAATAATACTTTGTTATATAAGGTGTGGTTATGTCACACTTTGCCTATCCATTCATCAGTTGATGGACATTTGAGCTATTTCCACTTTTTTGGCTATTACAAAGAATGCTATTGTGTGGGAAGATGTTTTCCTTTCTCAGATACATACCTAGAAGTGGAATTGTTGATTCATTTGGTAGCTGTTTAACTGTTGGACGAAGTGGCATTTTACATTCCCACCAGCAGTATATGATTTCTCCACATCCTCACCAACACGTTATCTGTTTTTTCTACTCTAGCCATCTAAGTGAGTGTGAAGTGCTATCTCATGGTTTTGGTTTGCATTTCCCTGATTGACTAATGATGTTGAGCATCTTTTCATGTGCTTAATGGCCATTTGTATATCTCCTTGAGAAAATGTCTATTCAGATCCTTTGTCTATTTTTAATTGGGTATTTTTATTGTTTATTATGAGTTCTTTATATATTTTAGCAAGGATCTTATTTTATTTAGGGGGGTCTTATTTTAATCTTTTTGAAATTATTGTCTTCTCAGTTGTGTGCATTCTCACTTAGAGCATCAATGTACTTGAATCCAAAGACTACAGATAGATGGGTTTGTCAGGTTGTAAAAGTGTTTGTAAGCCGATACAACCTTATGGGAGCCCTCAGGACTCCTGGAATCCAGGAGATCCAGCCAGCAATTTTAAAAGAATCTGTTCAACCCTCACTAAAGATGTAGTTTGTCTTTCTCCTTTCCTTGGACAGGAGGAAACAGCACTGTTCCACCTCAAGTCCACACCTCCAGGAAAAGTGCATCTTCAGGAAACAGCACAGTGCAGGCTAGGGTACATTCCATGGTGCATGGACACCATGGCCCCAAGAAGTGTTTCATTATTTCATTTCTTCTCATTTCCTTTTACTACATATTTAATGATGGTTTCTTTTCTTTTTTTTCCTTTTCTATTAATAATGGCTTCTTTATGTCACATATAGAGACCCAAAAATGAGTAAGTCATGGAGGGAGAGATAGAAACACAAACAGATTTTCAATACCATGTGAACAGAGGTGTGTTCAAAGCATTCTGGGAGTGTGGAGAAAGCAGCAACCTCTTTTGTCGAGAAGGGATAATGATGAGAAGGGAGATTGGAAAGTATGGGAGCTTCATGGCGATCAGATTTAAGCCGGTCTTGAAGAGTGGGTGTGAGCTTGTCAGGTGAACAAGGAGAACTTCATAGGAAATAGAATTGTGCATCATCTGAGAGTTAGTGTACGGGCTGAATCGGGCTGTGTGAACCTTGACACACGTGCAAAATCATAGGGGTTTGACAGCATGGTGAGGTCCTCTTGTGCCTTTGTAATAAATGGTTTTGAATGAATCAATTGATTCTTTTAGGGCAGTCTGATTCCCGCCCACCTCTAGGTTCAGAGTGAGTGTTTTGGGCAGGAGGACAGAGTCGGGAATAAGATAACCCCAATGCAGAATGGGGCTGCCCGAGAATTCAGTCTGACTCCTTAGTTGTCAAGGTTCACACAGCCCGATCCAGCCTGTATATCACCTCTCAGATGATACATAATTCTATCTCCTGTGAAAGAGTCAGTAAGAGGGACCAGTAACTGTGGAGAGGGGTGGGTATGACACCAGAAAGGGGATTGGTGAGAGGGAGAGGGAGGAGACCCAGAAGACGCACTCTGTTCCTTCTATACGTCTGTTTGTCCTTACATGTTACCTAGTGTCCACAAACTTGTAATGAGTTGCTCAACGAATTACGTCAAAGGCTGAGCTCTTGGTGTAAAACAGGTACTCTTATTCAGTCCCTAAGTGCCAAAAACATCCCATTGCCATGGACCCTTGTCCTTTGGAAGCTGGCAGGCAGAAGGTCAATCACTACTTTCCTAGAAGCTCTAGGAGAGCCGCCAGCTGGATGTGAATTGAGTCCCTGTTGCCCCTGCCTGGGTCTGACGTTCTGCCCCAGGTCTGTGTTGCAGTGTGAGAGCATGGTGTGTTTGTCAAGAAGCTCCCTGATAAGTCACCGAAAGCTCACCTCAAATGGCTTAGAACAGCAATAAAAGGTGATTCTCACACAGCAAGAATCCCTTGTAGATGGCAGGGGCTGGGGTGACATTTCTCATTCATCTTTACCATGAAGGTGTGGACCTTTTGGGACTCCGTATGTGTGAGGGGCCCTCCCAATAAAAGCCTCACATTCTGCAGAGCTTTGCCAGGCCATGAAGTTAGGCAAGTTCACCAGGTTTGGAAAACCCTCAGGGCAAGAGCCGCCTTCAGCACTTTTCTCTGTAATTAGTCTGAGGATTCTTTACTTTCTCACCAGCTCAAAGATATATTCCAGAAGACATTTTTAATATTTCATCTGTTGTAATCAGCGGTTTCCAGTGGGACAGTCGGTAGGATTACTTAGTCTGTGATGTTACCAGACTCAAATGCCATTTCTCATTCTATATTCATTTTCACCAGTTAACAAAAACTGTGAGAGGAGGATTTAAAGTGAGGAAGCCCTTTGGAAATTACAGTTTTCTCTTTTTTGTTAATATATATTTTAATAGAAAATCGGTCTACACGATACAACATTCAAATAACATTATAGGACATTTAGTTAAGATATTTAGTTCAAGTCTCCTTCCTACCCCTCACCCCCAGCAGCCTCCCACTTCTTACACATATAAACATTACACGTGTTCTTCCTCTACGCCATCCTTTTTAAAAAATACAAATGATGGCAGGTTATTTTTCATCTAACAACATATCTTGGAAATTGTTCCCAACTAGCAAAGAGCTTTTTCATCCTTTTGCGTAGCCTCGTAGCATTTAGCTATATACCAGTGGTATAACACATTGAAGCAGGCCTCTATTATGGACATGTATGTTGTTTCCAAGCTTCTAAACTATGCAGCAATGATTAACCTGGCACATATGTCATTTTATGCTGCTTGAGTATGTCTGTAGGATCATTCATGAAGGGGAATTACTGGGTCAAAGGACAGGTGCATTTCTAATTTTTATAGAGCTTGCCATATCACTCTCCATAGAGGTTGTAACAATTTATATTTTCATCATCAACATATAAGGGATAAAGTGCTCTATTAAACTTTTTTATCTTTGTTAATCTAATAGTTAAAAATGGTAAATAAGAAACAAGCTTTTCTTGTGTTTAATGTATTACTGTTTTAAAAAATATATTTTTGTATTGATTTCAGAGAGGAAGGGAGAGGGAAGAGAGATAGAAACATCAATGATGAGAGAGGATCACTGATTGGCTGCCTCCCGCATGCCCCCCCCTGCCCCCGGGGGATCAAGCCCGCAACCCAGGCATGTGCCCTTGACTAGAATTGAACCTGGGACCCTTCAGTCCATAGGCTGACGCTCTATCCACTGAGCCAAACCAGCTAGGGCTAATGTGTTTTTATTGATTTAAGAAAGAGAGAAAGGGAAGGAGAGGGAGAGAGAGAAAAACATTGATCAGCTGCCTTCTGAACGCCCACTACTGGGGATTGAGCCTGCAACTCGGACACTGACTGGGAATCGAACTGGTGACCTCTCAGTGCTCTGGATGACATGCTGGCCAGGGCAGAAACAAGCTTCTTGACATTTTGGAGAAGTAACTAGTAGGCAGAAGGCCTGAGAAAATACTGACTCCTGTTGACCCAGAAAGCAAACACCAAATCCCCTGCTGGGATTTCCAAATAGACTGGATTAAAAATTAAAAATAGCAAAGAATCTTGGCAAAGAAGCCTCTCTGACTTAGGGAGAAGATTTTTCCCTCAAAGTCCTTCTTGTCTTCCTTCCTAAAACAAATTCTGATAAAGACCCTAAGCATCCAAAGCCAACTGAGTATAGAAAGTTTAAGGCAAAAGGATCTCCTTGTTGTGCTGCCAGGAAAAGGAATATTTACCATCTCCGCTCATGGCTAACACATTACCCCAAGAATTAGCTTCCTTTGTTTTCCTTTCCACGAGGTAGGAGAATGAAAGGATTTTCTAGACCCAATAGAATTTTCTACAATACTGGAAATGGTTTGTATCTAAGCTGTGCAATATGGAAGCCACCAGCCAAGGTGGCTTATGGAGCCCTTGAAGTATGGCTAGTATGATTGAGGCATTTTTATTTTTACTAAGTTTTACTTAATTTAAATTTAAATAGCCACATGTGGCTAGTGGCTACTATACTGGACAGCACAGTTGTAGGAGACTAGTTTAGGGTGTTCTTTTTCTAAAGAGATGCCTAGGCCTTACTGGATCAGGATGCCGGTGAACACAGTCTCTGACACAGCTGGGGTTGTTGTTGCTGCTAAACAACAGGACTATGTAGCTTCTGATTTTTATAGCAATAAAAAGAAATAAAACGGTAAGAGTAGAGGACTACTTGAGCCCATCATCACCCCAGGTCCACCCTACCCCCAGGGCTGGGTATGCATAAATGAAATAAGTGTTGGGCTGAGATAAACATCTTGTTGAGGAGGCAGTTTGATAGGAAAGGTGAGGCGGACAGAGGGTCTGAGCTTTCTTGGATGACCTGGATATGTGTGTTTCACTTCACCACGTTGGACCTAATAGTACAACAAAATTACCAAAAAGAGTACTTGCCCGGTACAATTATAGTTATTTTACTAAATGTCCACGATGTGCTAGTTACTAGACAGAACACAGAAATAAGTTACCCTCCTCCAGGCCTATATACTCTGGTGAGATGGATTTTAAAATAATAAAGGAGTTTGAGGGGAGGTAAAAGATTTCAAAATGAGAGGAAAAGATGCTTAAGCCATTGGCATGTGTAATTCTCTCTGATCATGGATTTTTAAAAATATACATACTTTTATTCTTTCCCATCTAATCATAGAAATAATATTTGCTCTTTATGGAAAAGTTGAGATAGTATAAGCACGAAAAAAAGAAGTACTATTAACTGGAATATTGTAAGAATATTTCCTCAACTGCCCTGCCAGGTGGCTCAGTTGGTTGGAGTGTCATTTTGTATACCAAAAGGTTGTGGGTTTGACTCCTAGTCAGGGCACATCCTCAGATTTGGAGATTAGGGTGCCAACGGGAGGCAACCAATCAATGTCTCTCTCACACATCGATGTTTTGCCCTCTCTCTCTCTCCCCGCTTCCTCTCTCTCTAAAAAAATCAATAAACATATCCTTAGGTGAGGATAAAAAAAATTTCCTTAAATAATTTTCTAGATTATTATGTTTAGTGATCATGTCTTTCATCTTGTGGATAAACTATAATTTATTTGACCAATGTCCTGTTGTTTTCAATTTTATAAATAACTCCATGATAAATTCAGCTTTATATATTAAACTCTGTGCATATATCTAATGACTTATCTTGAAGTATGGTAGCAATCATCTGAGGTAGAAATTGTAGTTTAAGTCTAACCCTGCTGTTTGGTTTCTGTCATTTGTTTGCTAAAATAATAGAAAAGTTATTTTGATTTTCTGAACTGTATTCAATTGAATACCCTATTGATTGTAATGTGAATACCCCGTTGGATGTGGTCATACTGGTTTTAGAAAGCACATTCTTCTGTGCCTGAGAACAAGGGCAGCACAATCACCCTAAATTACCTCAGTGGCTACAGAAAACGCATTCCAGCTGACTCAGTGGTCCCAGGACCCAAGGCTCTAGGCAATGTGTTTCCATTGATCACTAACACGCCCAATTTTGCTTCTGTAAACTGCTTTTTGCAAACCAGGTTCTTCACTCCTGCTTTTGTTCCTGTATCAGGGATGCAGAACGGTTCCTCATTTACTTTTGTAAACTGCTTTTGTTCATGCAAAATTGTTCCTCATTCCAAACCCAAAGATGTAATCAATACCTTGTGATTTTTCCCTATATAAATCTAGTGTTGAGGCCTTCTAGAGGCTGCGAGATTTGGGTTGCATTGCCCCCTCGTAGTCCCGGAATTGCAATAAATGTGACTCCTAATTCGACTTCTTGAGGCGTCTTTGTGTGATTTGAGGGGTACATTACAACATTCTCAGTTCATTTCCTAGAAAGGGAATTTCAGAATTGATAAATGTAATAGTCAAAACGTTTAATGTGACAAGTAGCTAAGGGAAACCAGATTAAGGAGTTCCACCCCCCCCAACAAAAGGGATTTATTGGCCCACTTGGCTAGTGTGGGGAAGCATGAGGCTTGGTTGGAAAGCTTGTAAGGAGAATGTTCTGACAAAAAGGAAAGTTTGTGGAAGGCCGCCTGCCGTTTATTGGAATTGCGACTTAAGGGAGACTCAGAGGAGTGTTGAAGGGGATGCCCCTAAGTATTCCTTTACCTTTCCAAACAAGTCTGTGCATGTGCAGGCCCCTGGGTGTTTACTGGACTCCTTATGCTTAATCCCTGGATGCCCTTGCCTGAAGGACAATGTAAACACACGTGTCCTCCCAAGATTACTCACCCTACAGATTGTATCTAAAGATAAAAATTCCAATAAAAGCCTAACGAGGCAGGCAATCGGGCTGACTGGCTCCTTTGGTTAGGCCATCATCCCTTAGCCTTCTCTTTCACAGTGAAACTGTATCAGATTGATCTGTTCATCCATCGCTCAGGGGCCGCAGGTCAGCCGCGACAGCTAGGTGCTGTGGGGTGAGGATGGCATACCCTATTCCAGGAATGGCTAAATCTGGAGCTCAGACAATGCTATCTGAACATTGTCTTGCTCTGTCTCTGAGCTGTGCTTTCTCCAGATCCTAGGAAATCTGTACATTTCATCTATAATCCAGCACTTTAGCAACCACAGTAGAAAGAGAACTTCCTTTTCCAATGGTTAAACCAAAAGTTCCATTTTTGTCCAGGCAAGAGTCTTTTGCCTGTCCCTGGGTCGGGTGAAGGTATGGGGAATTAAGCTCAGCCCCATCTGAAGCACAAGGCTTAGGAGAGAAGGAGCAATGGTTCATTATAGAGAAATTGAAGTGACGTTACAGAAAAACAAAGAGGGCAGGGAAGCCAGACAGGGGTCTTCACTCCCACCAGCAGTGTCTGAGAGGGCTCCTCTCCCCAAACCCTCAGCAACAGTCTTTCCTGTTTTCCAGTGAATTAGGTGGAAATGACATCCTGTTTTATTTTGCATTAAAAACTATTTTCATATGTTTATTGGCCAGTTGTAATCCTTCTTTTGTAGACTGCTCATTTTCAAAATTAGAGCCTTCCCCTTTTCATGTTTTGAGTGTCACACGCATGAAGCTGCCTGTATTTCACCATGGCAACTCTGCCTAAGTTAGGGTAGCTTTGGAATGCCGTTTAAGGTCTGCAGTGCAAGTCCTGAGCTTGATGATGCCTGTCAATTTCTTATCTGGCTATTTTCCCAGCTATCTAGTCAGGTTCTAAGAGAAAAATTTCTTTGTCACTTTAATTGAGGTGATATTAAATTGATAACTTCATTTGAGAACGGCTTCTTAACAATATCCAGTATTTCCCCTCAGGGAACACGGCTTATCTTTGCTCATTTGATTAAAGGTCCTTCATTAAAGGTTTGAGGTTTTCTATATCTATTTATATTGCTATTATTAATATAATACATATATATTACACATGTATTATATAATCAGGTAATTTAAACTAACATGTAGAAGCCATTGATTTTTATATGCTTATTTTATAGCTGGACTCAATTGTTTTTTTAATGTAAATGATCATATGATAGGCAAATGACAATAAATTTGATGCCTTTCTGCCCTAACTGGTTTGGCTCAGTGGATAGAGCGTTGGCCTGCAGACTGAAAGGTCCCAGGTTCGATTCCAGTCTAGGGCATGTACCTTGGTTGCGGGCACATCCCCAGTGGGGGGTGTGCAGGAGGCAGCTGATCGATGTTTCTCTCTCATCGATGCTTCTAACTCTCTAACCCTCTCCCATCCTCTCTGTAAAAAAAAAAATCAATAAAATTTAAAAAATAAATAAATAAAGTTGATGCCTTTCTAATATTCCTCTGTTACTTCTTTTTCTTGTTGTTCTGAAATTTTGGGACCAGTGTTAAACACTAGTGGTGATGGTTGTAGCCTAATATTGATGGGTATGCCCCAAGTATTAACCATTAAGATACTAATTTGTGATAAGTCAATGAAGCAGCCATCTAATTCTTAATATAATAGTCTTTGTTTGCTTTTTAAATCAGGAATGTCTGACAGGATAGGTTTAAGTATTGGTATCTTTGCATTGATTTTGCCTGGCATGCCCTATAAATTTACACATAGAGGCTTTTTTTTTTTTTTTCAATTTAGGAGAGTTTAATTATATCCTTGATTTTAGGTCTGTGGTAATACTGTTTTGCATTCAGCAATGGCTTTAAGTCTGAATTTTTATTTTCACTCAATTTTCTATATTCACCATCCTCTCTCTCATTATTTTGAGCTTTTATCTTTTCTCTCTGCATTTTAGGAGGACTTTTGGCCTCCATATTATGGACTCAGTTTTCTATCTTGTTAAGTCTAGAGACTTTATTGCTTTCTATATTTTGAATATTTAGTATACATGGTGGGGCAAAAGTAGGTTTACAGTTGTGAGTACAGAAAGCAGTTTATTTTTGTATTATTATTTATTAATTATCGTATTATTTTCCATATGAACAACTATAAGCCAACTTTGTCCCACTCTGTATTATATTATTATCCAGTTCCCAGTTTGAAAACTATTGTGCCTGCCTCTGCCTCTCACTTAGTCATGTCTTCATGTCAGTCTACTTACTGTTGGAGCACATTTTCAGCTGCTGTTTTGCAGAGTCCATATTTTAATTTTATTAGGATCACAATGAAATTTATCATCTAAACTTTACTTCAGGTTTCAACTATAACTCTGATGTCGGCTGGAATCAACCATGTCCCCGGGATTCAGATGACCATGGACTAACCTACCATCGCAGGTTCTGTGGGCAGGCCAATGCCACACACAAGATTTCTACGGGTTCCTTGTGGTCACAGTTTGCTCCAGTTTCCTGTTCTGCTCATCAAGAGCTCATTTGTTTCCCCTGTGCCATGCCTGTTCTCTTCTCCACTCAGGGCCTACTTTCTCCTGAAGGTTGTTGAACTTCCAGCTTTTTTCCCCCTCAGACTCTCCCCACATCATCGCCCTTCTGACCTGCCCAAACCCCTCCCAATTCCGGTTCACTTATTTTTTAATCTCTCGATCTTTTTGCTCACCAAACCATCTTGACTATGCCTAGAAGGCTTCATCTTCAAAGCCAGTCATACTCTACAAAATATGTTCTTAAACAAAAACACCTCATTCCTCTTGAGAAATTGCATATTTAGCTCATAAAGTAATATTGTTTCCTGTCCAGTACATTACACTTCAACCTATTTAACAGTAG
Organism: Murina feae; assembly: GCA_004026665.1. Taxonomy (NCBI): domain Eukaryota; kingdom Metazoa; phylum Chordata; class Mammalia; order Chiroptera; family Vespertilionidae; genus Murina; species Murina feae. The sequence continues at coordinate 3,829 of PVJC01008725.1, read as the reverse complement.
GGTTTTCCTCTTAAATCCTATAGTCTCTTCCCTTTATGGTACAGAATATTTTCATGGTTCCCATATTGGGTTGTTTTCCTGCCTTTTGAAAACGGAGAGATTTATCTAAATGCCCTATAAGATCCTGAAACAGAGTAAAAGATTCTCTTGGGATCCCAACACTGTTTCCACTTAACCATCCCTCCCAGACACTACTATGATCTTCTCCAATCTTAACCTGAAGGTCTCTTTGATCCTCAACATAAGAAAAGAAGGAAGGCCTCCGGGCCTCCAAGCTGATGGGTAGAGACTGTGATTATAGGTGTGTGATGATGTACCTGGGCCAGCTTTCTCTGCTGGCCATATGACTAGCCTGGGGGCCCCAGGTCCCAGGTCAGCCTAGCCTATTGTTATAGCCACCAACTCAGGAAGGGCCTTACCCCTTCTCAACAGGGTAGTCACTTGTAACTCTGTTTTTCCTCCTTAGGAGATATTGGTGGACCCAGCATCTCCATTAATTATTCTAGGTCCCTGCGTCCTGGGGGAAGGAGAGTCAGGATGTACTGAGCTCTTCCTTCAATGCGGATTCTCTTCTGTGGTCCATTAGAAATGCTTCACATTTCTAAAATCCATATGACACTCGTTCTCATTGCAGCATTGATGGATGCTCTTTTACTATTTCGTTCCTTTCAGGAACTGAACATGCCCACTGGATGGAACTAGATTTTAACATTCAAAGCCACCATCTTATCAAAAAGTACTCACAAATTTTTTGTTTGTTTGTTTGTTTCTAATCTACTGAAAAGATTTTTAAGTTTAAATCAGATATTCATAAGGTTTTTAGGTTTGGAACATGTCTAGAGAAAAGGATCACTCAAAAAAACAAAAAACAAAACAACTATCGTAACCTAACTGCACACACACACAGAGAAGGTAGCATTATCTCTATTTTTGTTAAGATAATCTTTGGATTTCTCTACTCCTGTTCAGGAAAAAAAAAAAAAATCAGCTTAGAGAAATTTGAGCATATCCCAAAAACAATACCCAGCTGAAAGTTCCTTTTACTATAGTTTTCTCAGAAGCAGAGCAAGCCTTTCCATTTCCCTGCACGTCCCTTAAAGGTCAAAAGAACTGGGAATGTTTTTAAGGGTATCTTGTTTGCTTTTGTTCTCACCAGCCCTCAGATTCCCTGGGAACGCCAGACTCTAATAAAAGCAAAATGACCTAAGGAGAGGAAGAAACAGCAGGCACCTTTTAGATAGGATGCACGGCAGGCAGAACATTGACCTTGGGTCAGCTCTGCACCTAGTTGCTGTTTTTTTTAATATGTTTTATTGATTTTTTACAGAGAGGAAGGGAGAGGGATAGAGAGTTAGAAACATCGATGAGAAGGAAATATCGATCAGCTGCCTCCTGCACACCTTCTACTGGGGATTTGCCGCAACCCAGGTACATGCCCCTGACTGGAATCGAACCTGGGACCCCTGAATCCACAGGCCGACGCTCTATCCACTGAGCCAAACCAGTCAGGGCCTAGTTGCTGTTTTGAAGTTGGCAAAGTTCCATCTGCTTGGAAACTAAAATCGGGGTGGGGGGATGGGGGAGGGTTGCTCCCAGTGAACTCAAATTAAGTGGTATGAATAGAAAGATATAGATGAGATTCCATTTGTGAAGCACCACAAATCAGGCCAAGTCCATGATGGAGTGGCCCATGTGACTACACATGTGAGCCGAGTCCCAAGAGGAGTGTCAGAATTCCATACTGCCACAGACCTCAGAGTGCGTTTGGGATTCATCCAAAGAAGCCTTCTTAGTGTTTCCCTGGAAGGTCCTTGCCACTACTGTCACTTAATTTTTACATGCCTCAGTTCCATGATTGGTCCGTCTGTTCTGACATGATTACCTACAGCACACTTTTTCTGACTTCCTTATGTGAGTTTGCTAAGCTAAAGCTGGAATCATGAGCTGTGGTCATTTCTGCTCCGTGTTGTTGCTCAATTGAAGAATTGAGGGTACAAGATGTGTGTGTCAGACAACAAAAGGCCAAGCTACCTCTCTCTAGCAGAAAGGCCATCAAAAGAGAAATGTGTCACGCTGGGATTAGCGGCATAACTGGCCTACCGGGGTCCAACACAAAGTCTCTGGAGGTCTTTGTGCTTCCCCCAACTTGTTGCATAAAGAAGAATACTTTGTTTTGCCATACTTTAGGGCACTGTTAATAATCAAATCGCATCATCTTTGGTAATACTCTGATTTGCTTATATAAAACTACAGTTTACATGTATTTTTAAATATTGTCATCTCGAAGATTATTTGTCAAGGAAGGAGGATGGAGCACATTTTATTTAGCAGTTTGGTCACCTGATTTATGACTTTAAAATGTTTAGGCATACAGTCTGTGGGCCTCCACATGGGCTTTGGTCCCAGGGCCAGCAAATGTTAGGAGTGGTGCTAGCGGGAGCTTCCTGGGAGTGTGGTCTAGTCTTCTACATGGACAGCTTTTTTCTTGGGGAGGAGCTATTCTGGAATTCTAAGAAGTAAAACCTCCCCTGTTGCCTTGCACATAAAGGACAGTTTATTTCACATCTCTTGCCATCAGGTTCTAGTTTTTACATAATTTGTATGTACAGATTGATGCTTTCCTGTTGTACCGGGGCTAGGGCCTTAAAAACAATAAACCACTTAAGAACTAAACCAACTTAGAACTAAAGAACTGGAAACAGACTGAGTCCAAGTGAGGTCTTTGGGACAGAAGGATTGGCACCACCTGGAAGCTTGTTAGAAACACAAAAATCACAGCCAGACTGAATAAGACTATGCATTTTAACAAAAGTGTGAGAAGCACTTCTATAACTCTGACTGAAGCAATTAAAGGAATAAAGGTGATGACTAGAGGGAGAATGGTGACTCAGGGTCAGCTAAATGCCTGGGGAGAAACACCCATGGGAGTACTGGGTCCTGGGTTTTATTACTAGCAAGGAGATTTGGGAAGCAGCATAAGAACAGAACAGTTATGATTGGGCACTGAACCCTGGAAAGGATGTACTAAAAGGTATTTTAGGGTGTCTGTCTATCACCTCTCCCGGGGCACTCCTGTCCCTAGATCCAGCTGCCCCTGAGTAATCATGTCAAGTACTGTGTGACTCTGACCCCCCCTGGCCACACCTATATAATCAGAGACAGACCTCAGACCCAAAGGCAGCAAATTCCTGGCCTGGACAGTCACCTTTGACTTGTGACCTGGCTGAAAAATAGAAGCTGTGTCACTAAGTTCCTCCTTGGGGGCATTTAGGATGGTTGGGGTGGGATTCTGAAAAGTTATAAAGAGTTAAGGTTGAGTGGCTCTAATGGGTCAAGTGCATGCCTAAGGAATGAGGGAATGGAGAGAATGAGTAAGCAGAGGAAGCCAGCCAGAAAGAGAGTGAGAAAGGAATGGATCAGATACACGTACAAGGGGGTGGGATTGGGAAAGAGAAAACAAAAAAGAGGACCTCAGTTTCCATTCTTCTTTGAACCTAGTTTAGTTTTTTATTGGGTATGAGCCTTTGATTCTAGCAGCTAACAGACCCTTGACTAGAAGAGTAGGCAAATTAATTCCTAATAATCTGATCCTGGATAATCTAAGAATACTGATTTATAATCCTTCTATTAGTATTGGCTCAGACACTGGGAAGGGCGGGAAGAGTAAAATTTTTTTTTATTTTTTACATTTTTTTAAATTACATAAAGCTTTACAAAGATTAGTACATATATCTCTTTTTTCCCCCTGCCCTTCCCCCAGCCTCCCCTACCCCCCAGTGTTTTGTGTCCATTGATTATGCTTAAATGCTCACACAAAAGTCCCTTGGCT